>OMKK01083509.1:0-16482 GCA_900302305.1 Polymixia japonica | reverse complement strand
ATTGCCAACGCTAGCTAACTAGCTAGGCTCTCGCACCAGTAAAGTCTCTTTCACTTCCGTCTAGATAGCAAGTTAAGCTAGCCGTTGCTAACTAGCTAGCTGTGTTGTCGTTGGGCTAAATATCTTTGCTGGAAAAAGTGAGGTTTGGCTAATTGTTACTCCACACCACTGCTTTGTAATACTACTAAAAGGACTTTGGTCCCGCTAACCAGGTCATGTTAGCCCAGTCTTTTGTAAACACACCACCCTAGCTAAGAGCTAACGCTAGTTTAGTTAGCTAACTTGGGTTAATTTGCAGCCAAAGCTTGCCAACAGTTGTCATTGTTTTGGCGTCCACTTTTCGGCCATGGCTATATGTTGTTGATGCTAATACCCTATGGTGATGTGTATTCATCGTAAACTAGTAAAATATCCTAGAAACGTAAGTGTTTGTCCGGTTAATCACATTTGCTGCTCGGTTGGGTTAGGGAGGCACTGAGTGGAACGGTGTTTTACCGAAATTTCACCCCTGCCAGATTTACACTCCTCTTCGCGTTCAGGCGAAATCTGGCAGAGTGATATTTCAGCACAACACCGGAAATGTTTCACAATGTATCATGGAAGGTTTTTGCTCTTGCGTTACATCCTAGACCAATTAACAGATTGGGGCTATGTTTTTTTTTATAGTTTCACATTCTTTCTTGTCTGTAACCCATCGTATGTGAATTAACTACAATGAATGCTACGGCCAGGCAAAATTGAAGTCATGTTTACGTAGTTTAAACAATGAGGAGACTGTGGTGGACAAGTTCATTGCAGATTTGGTTGAAGGTCGGCATCATGGAGCGTTGCTTTAATTGGCGTGTCTTCCTAGGGGTAGTGTTATACCTGAATGCGATTAAGTGTCCCTCGAATTGGTTGTAATTAAAGGGATATTCTGACATAACCTGTATCATTTCACATCTCTCCACATTTTAGGTATGGCAGCAATTAGAAAAAAGCTGGTCATAGTGGGAGATGGAGCCTGTGGGAAAACCTGCCTGCTCATTGTGTTCAGTAAGGACCAGTTCCCAGAGGTGTATGTACCCACAGTCTTTGAGAACTATGTTGCTGACATTGAGGTGGATAGCAAACAGGTATGAATCATTTTATTGCTCTTACATTTAATATCAGAACTTATCTTTATTCAACCTGGTGTGTGAGCATAACAACAAATTTTATGTTTTACCTCCATCTTTCACACCAACAAAATAAGATATTCTTGAATAAATTGTTAACATTATAGATTGTATGTGTTGAAATTACTTTGTTGCATATTAAGTAAACAAAAATCTGTTAACCATTAAGCTTTGGCAAGCAAAAGGCATTTTGAGAGGCAGGGCATATTTGGGTGCCTTTATATGGATATAGTTTTCTTGACAATAGCCCGTATCATAGCTCAATCTACAATCTATTTGTATTCACTACATGAATAAACAAATTATTCTTCAGTATTACCATGGAAACTGAATTCATGCAGATAGCAAGTATACCTCAGTGTTTTGGCTAATATAGGTATACCATGTATATATTGTTTATAAAACTAATCCTTCAGGTTCAGTGCCAGGGACACTGTTATCATGGTTTGGTTTTGTGTATTAATGTGTTTTGTCTTTTTTGGCAGGTTGAGCTGGCACTGTGGGATACAGCAGGTCAAGAGGACTACGATAGGCTGCGCCCACTCTCTTATCCTGATACTGATGTCATTCTCATGTGCTTCTCCGTTGATAGCCCTGACAGTCTTGGTAAGCAAAAATATTTTTGATTTCATAGGTTTGCAATTTTAAAAAAGTATTGGGGAAACCTTTTTTGCATTTTTTTGTGTTTCTCCACAATTTATAGAATTCATAGGGAAAATATATTACAGTTTTAGGGTGCCTTACAAAATAATTAAACAAGTAATCCAATAAAAAGTCCCTCAAATTCATAGCAGGGGCTGACATTAATGGTAGCCTGGTAACCCTGGGCAACCAGTCAAACTGTAACATAAAATGCAAACCTTTCTATAATATTAAAATATTGTTTAATATTTTGTATTGGTAGGCTGAACTAAAGTTTGCTTATTTCTTTGACTTTTTTTTTAGCCTATGTTGCTAAAATAATACATATTCCCTAAATGTAGGCAAAGTTGGATAAAGCTGAACAGTCATCTTAACAGTCATAGCCAGAGCCATAGTTCTGGTTTGTCCTTCATCACTGCATTGTTGCTGATTAAATTTAGTAAAATGTGGGACAGCTGTGCTCTCTAATAGTGCCCAGTAGCTACCCCGGGATAGCATGCTATTAACGTTAAAGTTATGGATGGTTCGCTGTTGCAGTAGCCTGAGGTAGATAATCCAATAGGCATTTCATGAATTGTTAAATCATGTCTTATGTGTTTTATTATTTTGAAACTAGGTTAACTAAAGTTCGACTTTGGTTTGCACCTTGTAAGCTTGAGTATAGGCTGGTGCACCCATAGACAGTATCTCAGCTTCCCTTCGTAGCACCCATGGGTGCACCAAATCCCTTTATACTTCCTTTTCACCGTGTCTAACTGACAAGGATGCATGGCGAACCGTTATATGTGTCAAAACAGAAAAAAATATTTGACTTTGGTATCAGGGGTCAGATACTGACAGATAGAAACACAGACAGAAACGTAGTTTCATAAGCGGCTGGCAGACAAAATATCCCGGACTATACAAAGAAGAAGGGAACCTTTACAGTAGACCGTGCTGTATCATGTTATGTAATGTACAGCTGAAGTGGAATTTGTTGTGTTTTTGTAACGGACATCTTCAGTCCTGTAGTGCACTTAATCAATTGCTTTATTAAACAAGGTTCTTGAAGCAAATGTCTTGTCAATTAAAAAAAGCCACAATTTTTATGGGATTTGCCTTGCCTACCATCTCATCAGTTCAGGCAACCAACAGATTTGTTAACGGCTGTTTTTATTTTGCGTGTGTGTGCAAAGGGTAGTTTGCGCCTGTGCTTCCCTGCTGCTAGATTAGCTGATTATAGTTATTCTGGTGGACATGGGGAAGCACAGGCACACCTCTTCTGGTGAGCATACTCCTCCGTGTGCCTCTCCATCCTGAAAAGGAATTAATCACAAGGGCTTTAAAAAATAAAAAAGTAGTTTTACTCAATTTCCTCCTCACAATCTTTGCGCAAACCTCGTCCAAAGTACAGACGACGACATCCTTTAAGATTCAAATATCACCCAACTGTTTCTCTGCCGTCACTAATGTTTGCCTTTCCTGCCCTGGTTTAGAGAACATCCCAGAGAAGTGGACTCCGGAAGTCAAACACTTCTGCCCTAACGTTCCCATTATCCTGGTTGGAAATAAAAAGGACCTACGCAACGATGAGCACACCCGTAGAGAGCTCTTTAAAATGAAGCAGGTACAGTCTGAGAGATACACGCACAAACACACTCGATCAAGCGACAAAAAATGCACGTCTCCTAAAACGTTTCTTATTTTGTCTTTTGCCTGCAGGAACCTGTGAAACCAGAGGAGGGACGTGACATGGCAAACAGGATCGGTGCCTTTGGATACATGGAGTGCTCTGCAAAAACAAAAGATGGTGTGAGGGAAGTTTTTGAGATGGCCACCAGGGCTGCACTACAGGCTCGACGGGGGAAGAAGAGCAACAAATGTCTCCTACTGTAAATGGAGGCACGAGGACTGCTTCCTACAGGGGGTATGGGGAAGGAAAGAATATTAGGTCAAACCTACCCCCCCCCCAACACACCCACACAAAAGACTGCGCTCACCAGTTTTTACTAAAGGTGTAATGCTTTTACTTTTCTGTCTTAAGCAAAAGTAGTCAGGTTTTGTCAGTATTCAATTTTGAGGTTATGCTTTTTTTGTACTTTTAACATGAGTAAATCTGCCATATTGAAACCTCCCTTCTCAACATGTACTATGTAATCCAAGAGGTCAGCCAGGGGACCGATTGTGTCATACATGCCAACTAAGTAAGTGCTTAAGCCCTGCCTGCTGATCTTAGGAATGTTTCCACAGCCAACTAGGGTGAGGTACCTATACACTGTGACCCATAGTCCTTTAATTATTTGAAGAAACAGCTGTGCACATAATTCAAAATTGATTTATGTGCTTCATTACAGAAGCCCTATGTGCATTATGATCCCATGCACAATCTGAGAAGACTGGAATCTCATTTTGTTAAAACACAAATGTAAACTTGGTGTTTTTGTGTAATAAATTACTTTGTAAGAATCTTGAGATAATTTGCATCACTTGCTTGATAAAAGACAAATTACTAATATCTCTGCTTTGATATATTTTGAAAAGATGAGGGCAAATGTGAGATAGGTCTACTGCCACACAGCACAGAGGAGGAAAAAGTTCAAAAGAAAAAAATAATTATTTGAACATTTAATTTGTGACAGTCCTGGGATTGCCCTCTGTTTAGTGTGTGCCTTAGATTCCAGGGTGCTTGTAGGCAAATTGAAGGGTAAGGTCGTCAGGTGATGTGGCACACCTGTACAGCCTGGCTCACCTGTATTCAAGATGGCTGCCGGACCATGCTCGAGTTCATTCACTGTGCCACATCCGGTGAACACGCCATCTCTCCCCATTTCCAATATTTTTGATTCTTAACTTTTTTACGCACACCTCATGATACATACTCATCCATACACTCCGGGCACTACTGATCTTACTCATTTCCATGTTTTGCTCGATGGTTGTGTTAATCCGTATCTTGGCCAAATAAAAACCTTCAAGGTGATGTTTGTGTAAGCTTCCTCTTTTGTTGCAAGAAGGAGCTAACTTGTAACAAATGGGGGCTTGCCTGGGCTCAACCAGGGTTTATTTTCTCTTTCTCTTCTTCTTTGTGTAAGTTTATGGACCTCTAGTATGGTATTTCCTGGACTTGAGAGTGTTGATTTTGTTGCCTGCTTGTCCACACCCCATTTCAACTTTTGAGATGGTTGTATGAGTGGTTTAAAGGTGAGTTTTCAGTAATTATAGATATCTAGTATTGGGCATTGGTTGTCAAGTGTAATAGCTGGAGTAGTTAGTTAGGCTACTAACCTAGAGGATGTTCCACAAACAAAAGTCGAGTGTGGGTTGTAACTTGTTAGAGAATTTGAGTGTCAGGAAAGCCAGGGTCTTGTAGAAATCTTTGGAGGCTGTGTTAACTTGTTCCTAGTGTGGGGCATAGAAGGTGGTTGCCTTTCCTGGTAGGAATAAGCAACAAAGTCCCGATGGGGGCTTGGTTTGTTATTTTAATTTGTTGTTTTTATGCATGACTCGATTAGACATTGTGTCTTGGGTACACATACATGGGCGTCTAGGTGAGTAACAGCCTTGCTGGGGCTTTACCTGGTCATTGAGTTTTGTGTTTAAAACACCCGTTGTGGCATGCATGAAGACTTGGGTTGAGAGACAGAAGTTGGTGTTGGATGGGCAGTTAGCCAGGGGAGAGGCGTTCCAGAGGTTTAAAATCTTAAAATCTAAAATAGGTTTTGTGTTTAGCCTGGTTTATTCATGGTGATTGAGTGACTCTTTGATGGATGTGTGTCATATTAGGTTTGTCTGGGTTGAGCAGCATGGTAGTAGTGTGGTTACTTAGTATCAGATGTAGTTCTTTTGTCTCCACTGGTTAGAGTTATTGGTCCTGTTGAAAGGATGGAGGATTTTGTACAGTGTCTAAGTGTGGAACTGTTGGATAAATGTACTAAAGACCAGTTGCTGAAAATTGCAGAACATTATGAAGTAGATCTTCCTAAGCAGGGTCTTAAGAGGTTATGCGGACCACTTTAAGGGCCCAGTTAGGAAAGCTTGAAGTTTTGCCAGCACTAGCAGTCCCCATTTGTTTAAAAGGTGATGTGATGGCCACAGAAGAAGCAGCTGCTGGTCCTCTGTTGCAGCGAAGGTCAAGTTTTCCTTTGTCTGACTTTGGTGAACTAACATTTGAACAGAAAAAATAAATCCTGCTGCTGCAGTACCAGAAAGAGTGAGGAAGGAGCACGTGCCCACGAGGAGCGGGTTAGTGTCCGGGAGCAAGAACTGGAGATTGAAAGGCTAAATGTTGCTACAATGTTGCGTGAAGCTGAATTGCAACATGAACGTTACAGATTGGATCTGATTAAAGAGGGCGAGGTTTCCCCACTGTCTCCCGGGGTTTCTCCGGTTACATTTGACGTAGCTTACAACTTGAGGTTATTACCAAAATTCAATGAGAAGGACATGGATACCTTCTTAGGGCTGTTTGAACAGCTTAGTCAAATACGACAGTGATCTGATTTAGAGAAGATATTGCTCTTATAGTGTGTGCTTACTGGTAAGGCTCAACAAGCATTATCTGCATTAACAATAGCTGACAGTGAGGACTATCTCAAGGTTAAGTCTGTAGTGCTAAAAGTTTATGAACTGGTGCCTGAGGCTTACCGTCAGCAGTTCAGGAAGCTAAGGAGGTCAGAAGGGCAGACATGTCAAACTTGTTTGTGAGCTGATCATACGGTTCAATCGACGGCTTATATCTAATAATAAATATCTAAATAAATCTGTGGCGAAGGTGTTGAGTCGGTTTATTTCTATCTTTGGCATTCCTAAAGTTTGAAACAACTCCATGTGAAACATGCCACGTCTAGTGCTCACCAGGCACAAAGCCAGGGGGCTCTTGAGAGGTTTAATCAAACCCTAAAATCCTTGTTACGGTCATACTGCAGTGAGTTGAATTGTGACTGGGAAAGTTTGCCTTGGTTGTTGCTGGCTGCCAGGGAAGTAGCCCAGTCCAGTACTGGTTTCAGCCCAAATGATCTGGCTTTTGGACACCATGTCAGAGGCCTGCTGGCAGTATTACAGGAGGATTGGGAGCTACCTGAGGCCTCAATCAATCTGCTGGATTATGTTAATGGTTTCAAGCGGTGGCTCTTTGAAGCTGTTAAACTTGCCAGGGAAAAATTGGAGGCTATTCAAGAGAAAATGAAAAGGTTATATGACGGGTGAACAGAAACGTGCATTTTTAGCCCTGTTGATCAAGTGCTAGCCCAGTTGCCTTTGGTTAACGCACCTTTTCAGGCTAAATTTGTGGGACCCTATTCTGTGATACACCAAGTGTCAGATCAGAATTATGTAATCTCTACTCCAGATAGAAGGTCTAGCCAGTTGTGTTATATAAACCTGCTAAAGCCTTACTTGTCTTGTACGTGTCCTTCAGGAGCAGGAGCAGGGCTTTGGTGGCTCCTTGTGGGGTAGCAGGGACTCCCCAGTCCCTGGTGGAAACCAAGGTTGATGAACTTGAGGTCACTGACTGTATGACACAAGGCCGGTTGAAAGAGTCTCTGGGTAAACTTGACTTGTTAGGACACTTGCCACAGTTGAGACTGAAGGAGCTGTGCTCCCTAATTGGGTCATATCCCACCCTTTTTTCAGATCCCTCAGGGACACATCTTGTGGAACATGACATTGAGGTGGGAGATGCTGTGCCTATAAGGCAGTACTTCTACAGAATCTCACCTGAAAAACGTGAGCAGTTAGAGGTCAAATACATGTTAGAAAATGGAATTGCAGAACCCTCACATTCTAGCTGGGCTTCACCATGTTTGTTAGTCGTAAAGCCAGATAGGACCTTTAGACCTTGTACTGACTTTCGCAAAGTGAATGCCATAACAAAGCCAGGCAGTATCCCCTTCCTCAGATGGAGGACTGCGTGGATCAGGTGGGTTCTGCAAATTAAAGTCCATTTGATCTCCATAAAGGTTACTGGCAAGTACCCCTGACGCCATGGGCTAGAGAAATTGCATCCTTCATCACACCTTCAGGGTTGTAGTCTTACATGGTCATGCCATTTGGTTTGAGAAATACACCTGCCACTTTCCAGAGCCTAATGAATCAGGTGGTTTCTGGGCTGCAAGGGTCTGCCCTGTATTTAGATGATGTAGTGGTGTATTGTGACACATGGCCAGAATATTTGCAGTGCATCCAGTCCCTGTTTGATCGCCTAGCATGGGCAAACCTCATGGTGAACTTGGCAAAGTGTGAGTTTGCTAAGACTACAGTGACATACCTGGGTAATGTGGTTGGGCAGGGTAAAGTGCGTCCTGTAAGGGCAAAAGTGGAGGCCATTGAGACAGTTCCTCCTCCCGCTACAAAGAGGGAGCTCACTCGATTTCTGGGAATGGTAGATTACCAATGGTTTTGTGAAAATTTCTCAGCAGTAGTTGCGCCTTTGACTGATCTGGGGCCTCATTTATAAAGGTTGCTATGCACAAAAAGTGGCATAAATGGGGATGAAATGTGTGTACACATCTTTTACAGCAAACATTAAGATTTATAGAAAAATTCTATGCGGAAAGATGTGCGTATTTCTACGCAACTCATGCGTAGAGCTCACGCAGTTTTTCAGACACGGAAATAGCGACTCCGTCAGTAGGCCATAGATTGCCCAAAAAGTATCTATCTATTTGCAATGAACTTTTATTATGGGCTCATAAATGGTGTCCCAATTAATTGCCATGAATTTAATTTGACAGATTGACTGATTGATCGATTGTCACAGGGTTATAAAAGGGGTGCAATGACCGGGCATAATGGTTCGCAAACAATTGTCCGAGATGTGGCACACCTGTATTTAAGATGGCTGCCGGACCAAGATCGCTCACCATGCTACACCCTGTGGACACTCCAGCTCTCCACTATTTTTGATTCTTAACTTTTACACACACCTCATGATACATACTCATCCACACACCCTGGGCACTACTGATCTTACTCATTTCCATGTTTTGCTCGATGGTTGTGTTAAACCGTATCTTGGCCAAATAAAAACCTTCAAGGTGATGTTTGTGTGAGGAGTTGTTTTTTTGTTGCAAGGAGCCAACTTGTAACAAATGCATACAAACTAATACAATTAAATTGCAGAGATCCCTAGTTTATCTTTGGTATTCATTAAAATTGGGCCTTATTTATCAAGCATGAATTTGCTCTGTAACAGTCTAGCAAGTGAACAAAAACTGGGGTTCAGTAATGAGGGATGAAGCTGTCAAGCTAAAGGCAGAGACATACTAACATTTGAGGTTTATCAAAGCACCTACATACATAAGTTTCCCTTGTGTCTACAAGAATGATAAATGTGAGCCTGAAGTACATCCATTTATCGCATAATATATATGAACAAATTGATAAATAAGCCCACTGTTTAACCGAAACATCTTCAATGTGTATATTCATATAGCATCTTTGAACGCTATTGAAAAAACCAGTGTGGAAAAATGCACAATGCCATTATAAACTTCTGATGGATGGAGCTCTTTACAAGGTAAGACAAGGCAATTACACCAGAAATTGCTTGTTTTGACAAAGTTGCAGAGAGGAGCTGATGCAGTCAAATGCTCGCGGGGCCAGATGTCACTGGTGCTTCTTGGCCGGAACCCGAGAGCGGGCGATGAGCAACGGAAGTAGAGCTATTACTCCCAGAGCCACTGCCACTAGGGGGCGGTAAAACAGCCAACCCACTGCTATGGTGAGAAGGGAGAGACAACTGGAGACACACAGGGCGAAGAGCTTCAACCCCAAGGAAACAAGCTCTCTGAAAACAGGGACCCAATCCACTGTGGAGAAAAATAGAAAAGAATATTAATCCATAATGTGGAGCCAGTGACACATTGAATCATTGTATGTTGTGCCTATATAATAGCAGTGAGTGTATACCCAGTGTGTAGATAATGCGTGTGGTCAAGCTGATGCCAAGGAACATTAGCGCCCAGCCTGCAGCCCTAAGGCCCCATGTCATCATGGTATTATGCTGGTGCTCTTTCTCAAACATCTCCTAAAAACAAGCACATTAAGTATCAGAATCAGAGCTTAACAACGTTGACAATGTTGATGTCAACAAAAGCAAACTGACCTGTGCTGATAGTTCCTGGAGGTACAGCATCTCCAGAGTGTCTCCAGACCTGGTCTTAAAGGGGATCAGGTTCTCACCCTTCTGCATGGCCACCACACTGACCTGAAGGAACAGTAATGGGTTCACCAGCAATTGAAGAGGACAATTGAAGTTTAAACAAGGCACGCACAGTATGTATGCATATATTAAATGCTTGCTAATTTCTATGGCCTGGATTTTCATACATATATACAGAAACCAAATCATTTGCAGACAAATGGTCATTACTATTAGGTGACCAGTACTTTATTAACCAAGGACATGATGAAAGTGCACTGAAGCCTTAAAGTGACTGATCCACAAGCAGATGGTAATGAGCAACATGAAAACTGAAATATGGCATCTGAGACACTCACCATTTGGGCTGGGCCAGGATAAGACCCAGCACCACTGAGTCCAGCAAAGGAGAAGCTCACGCGCACATCCCCCACCTTCCAAATAATACCAAAAAATATATATCAGGGTTCCCACACCTTACTGAACATCAAATTCAAGGACTCAATACAACCTGTTACGTAACATGAATTAGGGTTTACCACCATGTAAACACCGTGAATGAAGGAGGTCAGTAACGTTAGATATGGGTGCTCTGACCAGGGTTCATACAGATATTATTAAATGCAATTCAAGGACTTTCAATGACCAGCACTAGTTTTCTGCAACATTTTTCTCCACATGAAACAAGTAAATCACGTAAGTTTATTCACTCTCACAAGGAACATTTTAGTGCACTGATTATTGAACATCATGTCATAGGTTCAAGTTAAAGCTTTTAGGTCATATCTTTTAAGTCATGTCTTTTTCCAGAATACGTCCGCTTCTACATTTTTCTAACTCAATTTTCATTATATTCATTTTTTCAAATTCACAAACTTGGATTTTTAAGGCCCAGGGGAGCCCTGTATAATATATGTTAATGTACTGTGCACTCCAGTAACAAATACACAATACAGCATAGGAGTATTTGTAGTAGAGGTTAAAAGGGCGTGAAAATGAGGAAATTTGAGCTTGCCAACACGTGTGTTGAAAATCATGTATCTGTCAGTGAGTGTTTACATTGCGACTCTCACCTCTGGTCTGCGTGGATTCAGAGTGTGATAGAAATAGTCCTCATCAACCGTGAGGAAGGATTCCAATTGAGGGGGAGGAAAATCCCTCAGTCTCAGTGTCTGGAAGTTATTAATCTGCTCCACAAGTCCTGTTGTTAATTCAAACAATTAACTGGTGAATTATATGAAAATAGCTAAAGATTTCATGCTCTGGTCTGTTTCCTTCACACTTTGTTCTTTAGATAGATACCTTTAGACAGGAAGAAAGGGCCAACCCTGACTTCAGGAGCCACTACTGTTACACTCTCAACTGCCATGGCGCTAGGTAAATATAAAGTGACAATTCAAGATAGATTAAGCACAAACTCAATATAATATAAAATAATATAATGTAATATAAAATTAGATTATAATATAATCTGAAAGCATTTGAGTACCTTGGGTTAATGTGACCGATTTCCTTATCGAAATTCCTGCTGCTGATCAACTCTGATTTCCATTCTGTATCTGAGGAGAGGGAATGATACTTCCTCACACAGCACATCCAAATACAGAAGCCTCATGGTTGTATGTGTGAATAGAATTACCATGTATGCAGTAAATACTAACATAATGGCATAATGAAGTTGAGCAAATTGTATTACCACCAAACTCCAACAAGGAACAGCCTGTATTATAATAACTCACTGTATGTGTATGTCGTCTCAGTTTTTGTCTCGCCATCCTCTTGGTAGTCCCTGAAATTAATCACATAACAAGGAATGCACTCCTTTTCTCTAGAAGCTACCTGTATGTCAGCCAAGACACTGAGGCCTGACCCTACCCTGTTTGTAGACCTGCAGGCCAACACCGACTCACCGGCTCTCATGGTACTCCACCCACTGATACATCTCCACCTGTCTCTTCAGCTTCACTGCCTGTACCACCACTCTGTAGTTGGGGTCATGCAGGGGCTGAACAGATAAATTGGGCAGTTAGTAAGACAAAGAACATACCTGTAAAACATTCTTAAAGTGAAGTTGTGATGAAAACATAAATGCAAGGAGTGGTTTTACACACAATGGAGTGTTGAAACTTCTACAAAGGGTCAAAGGCCACCTACCTGTGAGGTATATAGCGGCGCAGACAGGTGAACTAAGTGGTTATTGTTCTGGTGGTCTAAACTGAAGGATGGGTCTAAGGACACAACCTGAGAAACGCCTTCTTCCAAGGAAGCTGTTGTTTGCAGCGCCCTTCCCTGAGTAAAGTAGTGGTCACAGCGAGTGTGTACAGTACTACATAAGCCAAGTTCATGGTAACACTTTCAATATCATACAATGAGTTTCAATCACTTTAAATATAAAATCTGTTATTACTTTAACGTGATTTACATTAACACAGCCACTTGTCACCATGGCACTTTAGAGTTTCCCACCTCATTTGTGAAGAGAACGTAAAATGACAGGAAGAACAAGGCGACTCCAACAATCATGCCCCCAGTGGTATCACTCAAACGCTCAAGAAATCCAGGATTGGAGTGACTTGATACACGCTTATGCTGGTTATGGTCTGACCCTGAAAACTGAGAGAAACGTGCAAAGATGTGCGTATGGTACGTATGAGTGCACAGTGCTTACACACTGATCTGACAGTCAACAATAACTTCAACTCATCCATTCCAATTGAATCTGTCATCGTGAAAAACAATTCACTATCACCTAGATATAAAATGGATGACTCAATTAATTATAACGGTCAATGAGTTAGCCTGTATTCGCAATGTTCTGAATTTCTGGCTATTGTAGACAGATTGTAGACTTTAAATTTGCTTCAGGGTAAATACAATTTGATGGACCTCTCAGATAGAGTGGTGATGACTGCAACAAAAATGAAGAATTTATAGTCAGTGGTAGTTTCATACAGGCTACATTGTTTACAAGCAGTATAAATTACCTATTTTATTCTTTCATCATGTAGCATTATGTATTAGTTGTTTCAATTTTACTAAGCAAAGATTTTTTTTTCTATACAGGTTGTACAGGAGGGAAAAAGAGATGCATCAACACAGTAAGCAGAGCTATTTTATGGCAATAATGAACAGTGGTGTCACCAGACCCTTTTTAGTAAAGGGTGTATTCTACATAAGCCCCGACTAAAAATTCCAGTACGCTTACACATCCCTCCCCACCCTAAAATAAAACATCAGACATCTTTTTAGCTGATATGTGTTCATCCATATGCAGGCAACGATTTAAATGTTCAATGACACAAGGGCCCAAGTTATAACGCTCCTGCCAGAGACTGGCATGAACCTTTGCATGAACAATTGGATATAGTTAGTAATATTCCTAACCAAGACTTCTGTAGGCTAGGCAAACACAAGTAGTCTACATAATTCGGTAAACAGTAACTTACTACTGTTAAATGTCAAAAGTAAGGTAACTTGGTTTTCAGAAAAGTGTGTCTTTATGCTAAAGAAACTGAAGATTGAGCTCAAGATGCGTTAAGTTATAGCTGCAGAATTGCACACGGAAGGTTACAATCATCTCATCAACTTACTGGTGGTGGTGTCGACATTTTGCTTAGCCTACTAGTTCAACGGCAAACTTGGAGATATTGCAAGAATGCTTTCCAGTAAACTGCAGTTAACACAAATGCATGTGCAAGTCGAAAGGAAGTAGAGCTCTTACATATCTTTGCAGAAAAGAACGCAAACTTTACGCCTCTTTCAATTTCAGGTACCCTACGTTCTTCCTTATGTGGTGTGCTGCTGGGTAATGTAGTTTTTGTACCAACGCAGTTCGAATGGAAGCCTTAGTCAAGTGCATAGTCTATGGTCAAGTGCAAGTAATTGAATGAAAATAAATTTTTAAATGAACGTTTTAGGAGCCCTGGTCTTATGATGGGTCATATCTGAAGCAGTAACCAAATAATAAACTGTTAATAATAATAAAAAAAATGTCAAAACATTTGTTTCTGAATAAAATACTATAATTGACTTATGCTTAGTGTGCACATTATAGCTCATTATTTGTGCTGTGTATCTTTCACAGATGTGCTGGGTATAATGGTCACCCTTAGGTAATACCTTTAACACTTACAATAACTAATCCCCACCTCTTATTTGCTTACACACACACATATACACACTCACACACACCCTGTTGTAATGTAGTGTGGATAAGATGCCAATCTTAAGAGGATTATTGTAACGGGGGACGCACAAGAATTACTGTCACTTATCACCATCTCTCTGTTTCTCTTTCTGTCTGTCTCTCTAGTACTACTACTACTACACACACACACATGCACATACACACACACACACACACACGCACACATACAGACGCATACTCACAGACACATACACATGCTGAACCTGCAAGGAGTTATACTCAGGATAAAGAGACGCAGTGAAACGCCAAGAACCTAGGGGGAAGGTTGGTTAGGATGCAGGAGTATGATATTATAGTGCTTGGAACAGGACTTAAGGTAAGATGATGTTTATAAATTTGCATTCTGTTGCACAAGTGGTATTTGTATGGCCTTGAATGTTCATTACAAGTAGGCCAATTCAAAGTGTAAAAGCTTGTTCTGTATTTGATTACTAAAACCACTACTGTATTTAGAGTGTCTTTTTTATTAAATGCAGTGATAATGATGGCAGGACTGCATTCCCTGTAGTTGTTTTTTAAGTAACACCACTTCTCTGATTATAAAGGCCAGTACTAACCTTTGCTTGAGTATTTTTCAAAGGTGGTTATCCCTACCTTTTCTTGGGAAACGTTTATTTTTAAGCTTTTGGCTCGCATATTCACATTTAAAGCAATACATGTCACTCTGGATTTGACATCCCATTAGTGGGTTAGGTAGGTTTATTCACATGAGCTAAGAAATTAAAATAGCTATCGCCATACCTTGAGCTGGTGATGACCTGGTGATGACCTGGTGGGCAGCACGGTGGGGCGGTGGTTAGCACTGTCGCCTCACAGTAAGAAGTTCCTGGGTTCGAATCCCCGGCCGCCCAGGTCCTTTCTGTGTGGAGTTTGCATGTTCTCCCCGTGTCTGTGTGGGTTTACTCCGGGTACTCCGGTTTCCTCCCACCGTCCAAAAAAATGCAGGTTAGATATGAATGTGTGTGTGAGTATGTATGTCTGGATGGATGGATTAATGTCGAGGTGGATCTCCGGATCATGGGAGGACGCTGGCCTGAATTAAGAGCCGCTTCTCAAATCTGAGTCCCAGGACTCAGATTGCCTCACTGTGTGTCTCTGTGTGTGTATGTAAAGTGACCTTGGGCACTCAGAAAGGCGCTATATAAAATAAATGCATTATTATTATTATTTCACCTCTCTCTCTCTCTCTCTCCCTCTCTGTCAGGAATGTATCCTATCTGCCCTGATGTCATTGAGTGGAAAAAGTGTTCTTCACATTGATAGAAATGCTTACTATGGTGGAGAGAGTGCTAGCATTTCTCCCCTTGAGGAGGTGTGCTCACAAACGCAAACACATGCACAGTCATGCACACCCATCCACTTAAAGCAGAGATGCACACTCTAATTCCTAATAATTTTTGGTATTTATTGCATGTTATCTAAATTTACAGCTATACAAGAAGTTCAGGTTTTCAACTGCAGCTCAAGCTATGGGACGTGGCAAAGACTGGAATGTTGACCTGGTCCCCAAATTTTTTCTTGCCAATGGTGAGGACATAATGCAATTTTGGTTTTCCAACAACACATCTTTGTTTTCATTATATTATACATACAGTATATGTTGAGCCACTGCAATATACTGTACGTGCATTTCTTCAATACATGTCCGTCTAAGTAACTGCAAAGGAGTACACAATATTTTTTCTGTAATATATGTTCTCCTTTGTCTTTGTAACAGGTCCGATTGTCCAAATATTGTTAGAAACAGGGGTCACGCGGTACCTGGACTTTAAAATGATTGAAGGCAGTTATGTATACAAGGCAGGCAAAGTACACAAAATCCCCGTCACAGAAGCAGATGCCCATGTTTCAGGTGACACATACAGCACCTGCCAGCATTCATAAGACAGAATCTACTGTTTTAGAATTTTCTATATGTATTTAGATGACCATTTAATAATGTTTATATGGTGTATTTCAGATCTGATGGGCATGTTTGACAGGCGAAGATTCCGGAAGCTTATGCTCTTCATCCTGAACTTTGACGAAAGAGACCCTCGGACCTATCATGACATGGATCCTAGAAAAACCACCATGCGGGACGTGTTTCTTCATTATGACCTGGGATCAGATGTTATGGAGTTCATAGGTCATGGCATGGCTTTGCATCACAGCGAGGAGTCAGTAAACATTCATACACAAAGACAGGAACTGACATTTAAAATATGACAGGAACAAATCAAGGCAGATGCCCTTTGTCTTCCTTGATGTCCCTGATTCCCTTCCCTCCTGTAGTTATCTGGACCAGCCATGTGTTGAGACCATCAAACGGATTAAGCTCTACTCTGAATCTTTGGTCCGTGACAACACCAGTCCAT
>OMKK01083508.1:0-11246 GCA_900302305.1 Polymixia japonica | reverse complement strand
AGAGAGAGAGAGAGAGAGAGTCAGCGAGTGTGTTTTTTGTGCGCGCGCGTGTGTGCGTGTGTGTCTGCGCGAGAAAGTGAAAGAGCAACTGCCACTTGCCATTGCGGCAGCGGCACCCCGAGCCGAGAGGTATGTCTTCGGTGTGGGATAAATTCAACCTGATGCACCCCGTCCTTGTGCCTTCAAAGCGCCCGGGCATCGGCATGCTGTTCACGTCACGGGACAGGCACACATTAGCTGTCAGACTCCTCTTTCATCTCGCAACTTCAAAGAGGCCCATTGATTACTCTAAATGGCTATTACCCAACATCCTACGCTGCAACCTCAGTCAAAGGCAGCCTTGACAAAGAGGAATGCAAAATCACCGGGAGGTTAAATTTGAATTGGATGGCAAGAAGAGCAAACGTCAGACAGACAGACAGACAAACAGCAGAGCGAGGGGGCACGGGATTTGAAAAAAAAAGAAGAAAGAAAACGAGATAGGCAGATGGGCCAAAGAGGAAAACATAAAACACACGCTTCACCGAAAACGACGCCGAACAATGAAAATGACAAGAACTTTTTTTGTTTACAAACAAGGGCGTTCTTGTCGAACGTGTGGTAGGAGAGTGATGTGAACATGGGATCCCTTGAGAATCCCCTTCTCATGATAGCGCAAGACAACGGAACAGAGCAGAGCTGCTGTCTGCCGAGACAGGCTTACACAGCAACTGAATCCGAGCTGAATCGGAGAGAGAGAGAGAGAGAGAGAGAGAGAGAGAGAGAGATTACGGGGAGGCGAGGCTGCATTCACAACTCCCGAGCGTTCCCTAACTTCAGCTGATCTCTATTCAGCTACGTTGTGAACTGGAAACAGGAAACATAGAGAAAGGGCAAATGAAAGCAACTGATTAGTGGACGGAGGATACAAAGTCAAGCTATGTAACGCAAGAATATCAAGTCCCGGTGGCTCTGTTACGGGGCGGAGGGCGGACGCGACCAGGAGCCGTTGGTGAGTGATGAGATTCTGCAGTGAACAATTCCTACCCTGACGGTTGTGATGATGACAATGACAATAGAGGTGATGATGATGTCGATGATGATGTCGATGATGATGACGATGACGCTTCTATTAGTCCACCAGGAAATTCTTCTTGCACCGTACAGCTGTTCTGGTCTCATACTCATTAAACCAATCATGAATGCTCAATGAATGGTTTGATGAGTATGTAAACAATGGAGACCATATGCCGTGGCTTTATCTGTTTCCAGATCCCAACCCAGTTGAACACAAGCCCAAAGATGATGGAGCAGCCTGATAGACCATCGCAATACCAAATAATGGAGTCTTATAAACGTGGTTCCACCCCCCCGATGGATTTGGAGACTCCTGTAGAATCAGTACCGCTACATTTGGAAGCTGTCCTGGGGCCTCATTTATAGCCTACCGACGGAGTCGCTATTTCCGTGTCTGAATTTTTTTTTCTTCTATAAATCCCAACGTTTGCTGTGAAAGATGTGTACGCATATTTCACCCCCGTTTACATCACTTTTTTGTGTGTGGCAACCTTTATAAATGAGGCCCCTGATGTCCAGGCTTTAAAGGAACACGCCAACATTTTGGGAAATACACTTATTTGCTGTCTTACCCAGAGTCGGACGACGAGATTGATATCAATTTCATCTCTGCGCGTCCAGTAAAAGATAGCTCCAGAGAAATGCACCTTCCAATGCACCTTCCAGCATGTAGTGATTGCGTGATTATTTCTAGAACTTGATCCCGGGTGCGCGCAATCACTACGCCCAAGAAATAGGTCCAGACTTGTGCTTCAAAAACAACAGTGCCTCGTTTTTACTTTTTTTTTTTCTACACGTGTCAAATATACAAGATACAACATGTAATTAAGACAGCTTTGGAGTTGTTGGAAGGTGCATTTCTTCACTTTTGATGGAGCAGGGCTTGTTTACCCAACAGCATCCAGTCTTTATGCTAAGCCAGGTTAGCATGTACCCGGAGTACGCTGCAACAAAACAATTGAACAATTTCAGGGTCAGAACCCATTGATATGATAGCAAAAGATAGGAAAATGAGGTCCAGGTCGGAAAAATAACGGAAATTATTTTTTTAAGAATGACACAGCCTTTTTAAGTACATACATTCTGACATAGGTGACCTTCGTTATTTTGGAATAATTAGATATAACATATATCTTATTTAAATAGATGCGTTGGCATGGCCAGCCTTATCTCTGCAATCACAATAGCTCTCATCTGTAGCAAGGAGGCCAATACCATGATGCAAACACAACACTGTGTGTATATGTTTTAGTATCTGTACGTGCGTGAGTGTGTTCACGTGCATGAGTCTGTGGCACAGCTCATCATCATGTGTGTGTGTATTGGTCATCAGAGGGACATTTGGTGAGCAGCTGTCTGTGTGTGTGTGTGTGTGTGTGTGTGTGTGTGCGCGTGCATGCATGGACACGTCTGACAGCTCCATCTCTGTGGCAGGGAGGAAACGCTGATTTATCTTTCGTCATTAAACTGGTGCCATTATTACTGTGCCCTGCTCTCCTATTACACCACACCAAAGTCCCAGCTCCAAACACTGCAGCACAACACACACACATACACACGCACACACACACACACACACAAACACACACAAACAAGCAGATGGACACAGGCAAATACATACACTTACAAATGTATGGGCATTGATACACATGCACGCACAGCTAGCAGACACAGTAATGTGCTTGAACACACACATATAAATCTAATGTGCACAGTGCACATGCACACACAAAGACACACACAAATATACACACATACACACATATGTGTGTGGACTGCGCTCAAATGAACACACAAACGCAAAGAGAAAGCAAGACAGAGAGAGAGAGGGAGAAAGAGAGAGAGAGAAAGAGATATATTGTATATATAGAGAAAGAGAGAGATAGTTATAGAGAGAAAGAGAGCACAGCAGACACAAACAGGGCCTTCAGCAGTGGGTGTTTAGTCTTAGAGGAAAGACGGTGGAGGTGGGTAGATTCCATTTTCATGGTGCCTTCAGAAGCGTTTCCAAACACCAATACAAGGCAACACAGGTAATCAGAGAGCGAGTACTGCAGGATATGTATTAAGACCCAGTACATTACCCTGGAATCTGACCATTTTCGAATGGGATATTTCTGTTTAGGCTTGCAGACAGTGCAACCCATGTACTGTATATGAGTGTTAATCTCTGAACCCATCGGCTATCGGTCTGACGACGATTTGCCTCTGGGGGCAATGGCCAATATTTCGGGGGTTCCGGTGTAGCCAGTGGATACCTAGATAATGGATATCCAGGCCAAGACTTTTAGTTAAATTAAAAAGCTAATAAAAAGCTAGATCGTTGTCAGACAATAGCCGATGGGTTCTGAGATTGCATTTCGGCCAATGTGTCCCGCCTCTTTTACTCTCCCGCTCAAACGTGATTGGTCAATTCTACTCGGACTACAAACAGACTACAAACGGAAACCATAACCGCTTCCAATACCAACATCTTGTCCCGTTGCCTACAGATTCTGCATTCATATGGAGATATCTGTTTATAGAGATTAGATTTGTGTCAACAAATACAACACTAATGATTCTGAGATTATATCAGGCACATTGGAAATGAATCCTGCCCATGGTGAAAGCAGTTAAACATAAGCATGCGATGTGTCATGTGTATGCATACAGGCACATGCACCAACATGCATTCATGTACGCAACACACACATACTTATAGGCATGCACACACACACACACACACACACACACACACACACACACATAGACTTACAGGCATGTGCATGGACACACACACACATGAACAGACACACACACACAAGAATGCATATTTATAAGCCACGCACCAGCCCCCAAACCCAAACAGACCATAAAACACTGGTAAACCCCTCCCATGTTCTTTCAGACATCCTCTGTAGGTTGTATGTGGCAGCTCTTGGAAGCAGATGGCGATATCCGGCATGTATATATTTTATGTTCTAACCCCACCCAGAATGAAGCTTGGACTACTAAAAAGCCCATAAAAAATCAAAGATCAGTGGATAGAGCTAATAATATAATCATTGGGAACACCTGCGAAGTTGCAGATGGGTGATTTCAGACCGACGCTTCGTCAGTCGCAAGGTCCCGCCCACCCATATGGAGAGCTGGGACGGCAGGGGCACTGTCACTCAGATACTTTTCCCTCATAATCGCTCTCTCGCTCTCCGTTTCACTCCCTTTCTCTCTTACCCTCTGCATGTCTGTTCCTCCTCCTCCCCCCCAGCGTACCTCCCACAGTCTGCCAAGATCATATGCAGACTTTTTATAGAAGTGCAAGCTGGGAAGCTGTGTTGCATTTGTGTGTTGCATGTGTGTGTGTGTGTTGTGTACATGTAGTCACGCCTTTGCAAGAATTTACACCAGTGCACCAGTCACCACATAGTGTAACGGTCACCGAGAAACTAGTCTAAAACTCGACTCACCGTAAAACTGCAAGTACCGCAAGTATAAAACTGCTCCGTTGCATGAGATCGTTGCCTGTTGTAGCTGAATTCAGGACAAAAGTTTGGGGAGAAATATTTTCATCTTCTCCTCACTGGCACAAACTATTACAGACGGTTCTCCAGAATGTATCCCTCCGCTAAAAATCACATTCTCCAACTGTCCAACCTTTGTACTCCCTGTTATCCGTATCAACGGCTGCGCACCTCTTCACCTCGGCTCTCTCGTCTCGGGCATCGGAAAACATTTCTCAATTTCCTTCCCAAGGTAACGTCACCGTCATCACCTTCCCGTTTCCTCTCTGACAATCCTAGGTTCATTTAGCGTAACCTTTATCTTTAATCATCATAATAACCCAACGGCCACAACAACCTTCATCCACGCTCGTCACACGGGTCGATTCCACTCCACCGTGCCAAGGATGTAGCACCAGCCGCTAAAGTCTCACTTCTGTTCCAGTCTGAATCGGTAAAAATACTAAATGAGTGAAACACTACATAAACATTTCCTGCTTCACTCGGGAGATACAAATGACGTCGAAGTCAGATTCTATCTACATTTGCGAGCAGCAAACTGGTCCATCCATCGACTCAACCACGGTTATACAAATAAACAATTCACTTCTACACGATACACACTTGAATCACCGTGCAGTTCTTCCACACTGATAGAGGTTAATATCTTGACGCTCAAGCAATATCAGAGGTTTATTTATATTTGTCAGTGGTTACTTTTTACGTGGGTGATGTGGATAAGATCAATTATTAAGTGTCATTATTATTATTACTATACAATGAAAGGTAGAGTTTCTACGGCATCTGCTATTTGCTTTTCCTGTGTGTACAAAACCGTGTGCCTGCAAGTGTGTGTTTGTGTGTTGCGGGTCAAGTGTCTCTTTGTCTGCCATCCGCACTTCCCCTGCAGTCACCTCTAAAGGACACTCCTCCATCTGATCTCTTTAACATGTTGTCACAGCTCAAAATACAAACTGACTCCCTCTCCCTCTGGCTGCCTTCCTTTCTCAGCATCTCTGTCACTGGGAAGAGGAAACTCCTTTGAAGATGTTTTGAAAAAAAAAGAAGTGAGCTCAGAGGTCTGTGGTGTCATCAAGTTTTTATGGCAAGGCAATATTTTGTTTTAAGAGTTACAAGATGAGCAATGTGGCTGGCTCTTGCTGTCAGTTTGGGATAACTATGGATGCCTCTCCTAGCCTGGGAACCAGACGGATCTGCGAGCTTGTGTTTTATTTGCTCTGGCAGTTGCGTCCCCCTCCCATTAAGACGGATTTCCAGCCAGCCTGACTTGGGCCGGGCCAATCACAGCCGTTTATCAATTATGGGGTGGGTTTGATACGATGACTGTACAGAGGAGTGCCGTTGAGGCGTTTTGAGATATAAAATATGCCCGTAACCTGGGCATACAAAGAACCGCTAAGTAAATCTATTGGCTGTGCTCACTGCATGCCAATTGGCCTTATGTCCTGCGTCACACAGAGTGTTGATTAAGATTAAGATTATGCTGCGCGGCTAATTCAGTGCCACCTAATTTGTGAGCCGTTGGGACCAGAATAGTAATTAATTTATAAACCAATAATAATTGGGTTTTTGAATTCGACATAAATGATGAAACAAAGTTTGAACGTGCACTAGTCCTACAATATACTGTAGAGTGTCATACGTCATATCCGGAGCAGGTGCAGCTAGCTTAGCTAGCTATCTTATCTTAGCTACCTTACAGTGACGTGCGGTGAGGTTCATGGCTGGTGAGGCACTGACTCCATCAGAATGAGATTTACTATGAACCCAACAGAGTAGATAATTCACCATTTGACAGCAAGGAGTGGCAGCTAGTAGTGGCACTAAAAAACGTTAAAAAACGTTTTTATGGTCTTACCTTTACTTAAAAATGAAGTCCATGCGCCTCCTGTTTCGATTGAAAGTCCAGTTTAGAAAATAGTTTGAGCTCGGATATAAAATCCTCCATTGTAAAACCAGGCGGGACGAGAGCGGAAAAATATCACCTGACTCGCTCACAACCATGGAGACTGTTGCTAGGTCGCTGTCTCTTACTCTGCAGCTGCGCAGTAGCATAAGAACGTCTGGGCTCATGACTGCCCCCTACCTTGAGGCAAGAGAACTGCCTGCCTCACCCACTGCCTCTTCACTGAGCACACGAAACAGGTTACATATTATAAACATCAGCTAAACTATGGAAAGTCAGGGGGGCATATAGTAAAAGTGTTTGAAACATTTGATTGGCGACACACAGAGAGACAGTGACACGCTGTCATTGCATGGCAGAGCAGTTTGTGAGGGATTGAACATTGAAACATACAGGGAGACAGTGACACGCTGTCATTGCATGGCAGAGCAGTTTGTGAGGGATTGCGGAAACCAAGGTGAGGCTCGGCTTGCTGCTGCCTCACCGTGTGTCTCTTCCCCGTATTTGAACGGAAATGCGAAAATTCAGCAATTTTTAATAAAAAACGGTCCAAATTGTTTGTTAAATGGAAAATTATTTTATAGTTCAAACCATTTGATAAATATAACCATTTCATTTATTTGTTTATTATATATTTTATTTTTTCCATGATGACAGGTGAGGCACTGCCTCCCCTGCTTCTCCTGGCTGCACGTCACTGCTACCTTAGCTTAGATAGCTAGCTTATCTTATTTTAGCTGTTACGTAAGGGGATTGCACGTTCAAACTTTGTTTCATCATTTATGTCGAATTCCGAAAAACCCATTGACCTTTCACTAAGCCCCTCCCTAGAACGGCCACTGTCCAATCCTACGTTAGCAAACGTAACTAGGTGCGGGAGGCAAGGGAAAATGAAGCAAGGGGAAATGCCGAAACAGTGTGCATATGGAACCTGCAAGTCTGACAGCAGATATCCTCAAAGTTTAGAGGGGGGTGTCACATTTTTCTCTTTACCGAAGCCAAAAACGCAAGAGGAGAGATGTCGGATATGGATTAAACAGTGTGGAAGACCTCACTCACAGCTGAATCCATAATGTAGTATAATAATGTATAATTTAGTTTTGCTAGCAATGGGCTAAACAATAGATAATGAAAGCTATAGGGAGTCAAATGTTAGCTTAAAATAAAACAATATATTGATTTACCCTGCTGTGTACAAACTTTGTTGTTCCTGTATATGTTTGTCCTTCATGTGAACTCACGTGAAGACATGGAGTGCATTGGGACAGGTGTTATGCTGAATTCCGCCTGCCCGCTGAGTTACACTGTAACTTTACAAAAAGCAACTAGATGACCCAATACGAACTGACGAAAATGTGCATCAGTGCACACAACACTCTGTGTGACACAGGATGTAAGGCCCCGCTCGGTGTTTCTAGGTCTATCCAATTGCGTCCAGAGGCATTTTGGTCTGATTTTCAACAGCTAACACACTTTTTTTTTTAAGTCATTCAACATTATCCTTATTGACAATAATAACTGAACTACTGATAAAATGATTACTGGTGAAAATATTACAAAACAAAAACCTTAAACAGACTGGTTCTTCTCATCTGACGGCATCTACTGCTGAAATGAATACGAGATGATGTGGAATAATCACGCACACACAACGGCCCACTCAGCGTGCACTGGTCCACTTGGTTCCAAAACAAGCCCACACCACCTAGATCCACAGCAGATGATTAGTGGCTTATTACAATGTCAAGACGGTGGATTTTTATATCCGGGTTTGAGGCATAGGGTATGCAAGACCCTGTGGCTCACAGACCACTGACAGGTGTTGCAGTCAAGGACAGTGCTGTCACTTCATATTAACTGACACATAAATCCAGACAGGGAGAGGGAGGAAAGGAGGTAGAGTTGGATGCTGATATTTCTGATTCTCTATCCAGACAGACATAAATCCAACAAGATGAGTACTCTGTCTTCTTTTCAATCTGAGCGTATTCCTTGTTCCCCGTCTAACTCTGCAAGTTATTATAGACATTTTCAGCAGAAACACAAGTGTGCACATGAAAGTCAATGCAGAGGCCCCCAAAACGCAAATGCACACGTGCACCCATGGGTACAATTACACACATACACACACACACACACATACACAGACATACAGACTAGGGAGACTAGCAAAGCAGAAGTAATGCATTTTATCCACCTTATTCTCAGGAGCGCTACTTATTATTATGGGTCTAACTTCTGTCGAACTGCCGGAAGTGACAATCTAGCATTAGTGTAAGTGAGTGGCTCAATCTAGCTAGTGGCAGTTCCTTCAAAACAGTTAGCCTGACAATCCTACGTTATCAGTAGCTAATACATTGGTTGTTTGTTTGTATAGTATTTTGTTATACTATATTTGTCTAATTATTTTGATTGCTGATTTAGCACTGGTTTGCGTAGTTACATTGCTTATTCTTTTCCCAATTTCTTCTCCTCTATTCTGCTGAGAGACAAACTCAAAAAGTGGAGCTTGTAGCACCAAATTGTATTGTTCGTTTAATACCGTTTTGGTGCTTATACTTTAAATAGGTTTTGCCACATGGATAGTCTAATTATTTTGGATTCTAGTATTGGCAAGGACATTTCTGAGCTGTTAGGCTATTTTCACCTGTTGCAGGGGATGAGAGCTCATTTGGTGGTCTGCTATCAGCTGAGGAAATACTGTAGCTAGCTATATTGTTAGCTATCTATTCACACACACTTGCTCAGTTGCTGTTTTCCCACTTTCCCCCATATTTTTTGAAAATGGATTCAAAAACTGAAAACAGTTGAGCAGACGCTCGTCCACCCTGCTTACTGTATTAAATACTGGCCCATTCTTTATCAACTTTAATAAAAAAAATGTAATACTCTTTAATCATAATTCAAACATTTCCATTTCCAAACGGGTCATTTCCGGTCTCGTGGTCAGATATAGCATGTTTTTTTTTAATACATATAATTGGGATGGGGAGCTACTGTATTTGGTGTGATAATCAAAATGGTATATGTATTTATAACATTGTAACCTTAAACCTCAGGTATAAGGTTGCAACAATGTAATACAAAATACATTGCAACATGTGCACACGACATGTCCCCACTCTGGTGGTTAGATATAAAATCCTTCACATAATTCTGAACAGATTTCTGTCATTCAAATGTCTCTGTAATCCGCAAAGATTGTTAATTCCTTGCGTCAATTATGTTTTTATCACCAGTCAATCAAAGATTACGATTTTCGCTGGCTACCCCACACTGTGTGTGAGGAAGTTAGGCTATTCAGTAAGATCCTGCATGCAATTCTGAACAGATTTTTGTCATTTTTGCTGTTTTTCAGTGTGTGAGAAAGCAACAGAATAACACTTATTCAGCAGCGCCGCTCTGAACAGACGTGGGTTAAAGCTGATAGCGGTCGTTATGACCCATTGATTTTGAAATGGAAAAAAATGATGTGTGTGTATTTAATTTAGCAAATAACTAAATTACAGTTAAGCATAAATTACAACACGAAATAAACAATCAGACTTTCCGCACTGAAAAATAGCCGACTTACTAAGAATATTTTGGTTTTAAACTGGGCTCGGGCCCATAAATGCAGCAATGGGACGGGCCCATGCCAGGCTCAGGTAGGGTTGGGCTTGCTTTTTTTGGGCCCGATCTAAGCTCTAGGGGCAGGTTAGGGTATTTTTTTTAACTTCACACACCCTAGCAAAACAGGTGCTCTTTCTCTTGGGCATGGCTAGCGCTTGGAGAGAGAGTGACAGCTAACTAGCATTGAAGATGTTATGTAACGATGCAGCTCACTACACGTTTGCTATGATGAATTGATTGACACTTCTAAAATCAGTATTTAATTCCCACGTGTGGTTGTTGTTGCTTGTTTTCTGATTGTAATTTAGGTTAGTTAATATGAATGGGACAGAACATAGGCAACATCTTAAGCTCAAGGTCAATGGATATTTTCAAAACTGCCATCCAAATCGGCATTTGGGGGACATTTGTTGAAAACTGTGACATTTGGGTATTTTGCAGATATGTGTTGGGACAGGGGACGCCCTGGCTTGAAACTGGTACTGTCCCGGTCAAACCGGGACGTCTGGTCACCCTAACCGTAGTCCCTCATCATGGTACCTGCATCAACCTTGAATTAGTACTAGACTGACAACTGCAGCCTACTCTCTAATGTTGTCAGGTGAAATTGGCATATTGTAACACAGCACCTGTGCTCCTCAAACAGTTGTCAGACTGTTATTTTCACTATTTAACGGTTGAAAGAGAAAATGAAATTTCTATATTCATTTTTTATGTGCACTTCCTCAGTCCATCAGTCGCGCTGTCAAAGCCAGTACAATAGCCAACATTACTTGAGGTAATTTATCATCCACGCATATTCCTAACTAACTGCAATCTCGGTTTATACAGGTACGTTGAACCAACCACCCCTGTGTCTAATGATATACATACATCCCGCATACATCTCAAAGCCTTCTTCCCCACATATAGATATTCCCCCGCATGCCTACTGCTTCTCTCCACAGGGAATAGTGAAGCTGGCTCTTGGTTTATCACTGTCCAGTGCTCAGTGGCCACAGTAATTAGAAAGGCTGGGACATGCATTTGCAGTGTCCTGCTAAGGCCCCGATCACCAATAACAGCATTTATTGTTTTCTAATCAGCGGCCCTTTGGCTGCTCCGATCACTCAGTAAATAATGGAGATGTCAATATTCTCTCGGCCCCGTGACTCAGAGGCCCGCTTTCC
>OMKK01083504.1:0-13193 GCA_900302305.1 Polymixia japonica | reverse complement strand
CTGTCTGTGTGTGGGATAGAGAGAGTACTTGAGACAGTACTAGATAGATAGAGACAGTACTTGAGACAGTATTAGATAGATAGAGACAGTACTTGAGACAGTATTAGATAGATAGAGACAGTACTTGAGAGAGTACTAGATAGATAGAGACAATACTTGAGACAGTATTAGATAGATAGAGACAGTACTTGAGACAGTACTAGATAGCTAGCTTTCTATTGTGTTTTTTTAAAATGTCATACTGTAAAGCACTTTGAGCTGCATTTTATGTATGAAAGGTGTTATACAAATAAAGGTTATTATTATTATTATTACTTGTGATGTGGGCACAATTATGTTATGGGACAGCTAGAAAGATAAAGAGAGAGAGAGGGTGGGAGTGACAGAGGCCTGTTTTTGTGTTTTGAATAGACTGCACCGCCCTAATAGGCTAATCTTAGTCTACAACAGATACTATTCCCACAAGCTTTCACTTCCAAATATTGACACAGTATCAGTCATGTGAGAATTGGGCCTTTATAGATGACAAAAACAGAGGGCATGGCTGGACACATCCAGTTTTGTTTGGGTCTGATCCCATAACTACATGGGAGTTGCAGCTATCCCACAGTTCATAGGGGTTTGAGTGTGTGTGTGCCTCTCCTGGCCCCATTCCTCATCTCTCCCTACAATAACCTAAATGACTGATGGGTGAACCATTTACCACTAGGGCTCAGGACATGGATAAAGGCCAGTCCAAAAACAGCTTTTTGACCCCTGAGGAATCTGGGGGTGTCATGGTTATTTTAGAGCATTAGCGACAACAAACTGTAAACATGCACCATACACACTGACACAGGAATAGACCAACAGAGGCATAGATGCTCACACATGCAGACACAGATAAACACACAGACACACACAGGCATGGTATTACAGTACTTTTGGTACAGGCGTTACCATCACTTTCTATCTTTCACTTGTGTGATAATGGCGCCACCTCGAGGTTATTATTGCCCTCAGCCTCTATCTCCAAAAAGGTATAATCAATCTATCAATCTATGCCAAAGATGTTAGAGTTTAAATATCAAGATGCCTCACACGCCTTGCCCACTAAAAGGCAGAACCAACAATGAAATTAAATGTTCATGAATATTCATGTTAGTCACTTAGCGGAGTAGCCATCAGCTAAGTTATGCAAGAACCTCATGAAAATGAATTACTGACGTCGTACCGCACAATACGCATGCGCGAAAAGGCAACAGCTGCTAAAAAAAACAATTTATTTACTAATTTAAATACGTGTCTATGTCTCATATCGCTATCGGTAGCTTGATAGGACTTCAAATATTACACTGTTTGGCCAAATAAGCCCCCAAGCTACAATGTGAGACCCTCATTGGCTCCCAGTCAAAAAAAAGTATCGGTCCAGTTAGTCCTCCATATGCACGACCTCTTTTGGTTTTAACTTATTTATATTATTATTTAACTTATTTATTAATTACGCGTTGGTGCAAGTTTACTCATTTTATTTCGACACTGTTGAAACGGTTCGCCGAATTAGATAGCAGCAAGACTGGATAAAAGAAACGATTGTCCGAGTCACCGGTCAGCAGCGACACAAACGGAGTTGTCCGTCTGGTCTTCCCATAGGAATGAATGGACTTCCGGTGTTACTAGCCTCGACCCCGAGTAAATTATTGTCGAATGCAATAAAACAAAGTTCACTCGTATAACAAAACAGTCAACTGATTTAATGAATAGGATTGAAAAAGGAAGACAAGCGACATGTTTTTGAAAACACTGACGTTTTCTGCCAGGGTTGTGATCAAATGTACGAACCACGGTGCCATCGTTTCAAAACAATCTCATGTGTATCCCGCTGCTCTAGGACGAGGCTATGTGCGTTTCTATTATAATTCCGCGAAACCTACCGACCCCACGCAGGCCGGGGCAGCCCACGTTCGGACTGTGGATCTGCGCAGCGACACGGTCACCAAGCCTGGAGCGGCTATGCGCCAGGCCATGGCAAAAGCCGAGGTCGGAGACGACGTAATGGGGGAAGACCCGACAGTAAACGGTCAGAGTTGTGGAAAAATCAGTACGATCTCTCGCTACAGCAATTTAATAATCATATCAGATCTGATTATAATGCCAGGCATTGATAAATAATTGATAAAGAATAACGGGCACTATCACTGTTAATAATCATATCAGATCTGATTATAATGCCAGGCATTGATAAATAATTGATAAAGAATAACGGGCACTGTCAAACAGTTAAATAGGCCTATGCTTCACTTTTCTTTGCTTCCTTCTGCAAATGATCCTCGTTGCTCTATACCAGTGGCTCCTTAAGTGTAGTCAGTTAGGATCCACTTTTGGGCAATCCAGGATATCCACATCAACTGAAGAATAATCTAAATGACAAAACAAAACAAAATCCCCGATGGGCTCCCTGGTTTAGTGTTGTTAACATAAAATATTTTGAGAACAGAGGGATAGAGTGAAACGCATTTAGAGTGTCAGAGCAGACATTGTGTATGTGAGATCACCTACATGTGCACCTTTGTTATGTTTTAACTTTTATGCATCTTTATGTCGAATTTGTGCAGAGTTACAGAAAATGGCAGCTGATTTGTTTGGGATGGAGGCCGCATTGTATACCCCCTCTGGAACCATGAGCAATCTCATTGCAGGTGAGCTGATCTAGGTTAGGGACCAAGAGACTGAAAGACCATGTTAATTGTAAATCTCTGCACTAATCTCTTCTATGGGGTAGGGGCAACATTATTTACTCATAATGTGTGTGTATTTTGCATTTTGTTGTCCAGTGATGGTGCACTGTCGGGAGAGGGGCGATGAGGTGATTGTGGGGGATCTGTCCCACTTACATGTGTACGAGCAAGGAGGGAGTGCGCAGGTGAGTCTAAAATGAGCAGCACACACTGATGCCATGCCCTTTCTACTGGTTTCCTGATCTACAATTACATTGCTTATTTAGAACAATTGAGCAGTCTATTGGCCTATGAAGATGTGTCTCTGCTGTGGTGCACCAATAAGTGAGAAGTGGGTTAAATGGCACCCAACTATTCTTTATAAAACAATAGTAACTATGTGTATAGTTGTGTATAATATATATGCCCCAAAGAAACAGGTGAGTATAATCAGTACCCCCATTCTAACCGAAGACGGTGTGTTTGTGTGTGTGTGTGTGTGTGTGTGTGTGTGTGTGTGTGTGTGTGTGTGTTGACAAAGCTGGCCGGTGTCCACTCCACCACGGTAACCAACCTCCCGGACGGAACGTTTGACCTGGCCCAGCTGGTGTCGAAGATCCGCCACGGTTACCCAGACCCCCACTACCCGCGCTCTCGCCTGATCTGTGTGGAGAACACCCACAACATACAGGGAGGCCGCATTCTGCCCCTACCCTTCCTACAGGAGGTGTGTGTGTGTGTGTTTTTGGCGGATGGGGTTTTGGGGTTTTGACGAGTGGAGTTAGGGACAACACATATCTTTTTATCTTTTATCATTTATCTTTTGTGAGACAAAACCTGCGTATGTGTTGATTACTGCAGACTCCCGCTGATGGTGTGTACATATGAGTGGCAACGCGTGTACTTTTCAACACATATTTTGTTGAAATGTTGCACAAGAAGGCTGCAGCGTTGTCTCAGACACACAGCGTTCAAATGACACATTCTGTTTGAGATTGTTGGTAGCAAAGACTTCATAATACCAATCTACTCTTACAACTGGGGTAGGATCTAAATAAGCTTAGCTTCCTCCTACTCCTTTTCTTTTTGAAACTGTAGACAAACAGTAGTTAAAAAACCTTCTTCATTGACCTGTGCAATGTACTTAAAAAAAAAAAAAAAATTAATTAATTCATTCATTCATTCAACTGCATTAACTGAGTGGTCAGTTCAGTGTATCTCAGTGTATCATCTTTGATTGTGCGTTTCCATTCCCAGCTGCGTGCCATAGCAGACAAACACGGTCTGGCGGTCCACATGGATGGAGCCAGGGTGATGAACGCAGCAGTAGCTCAGGGAGTGCCTCCATCCACCATACTGCAGCACACACACACCGTCAGTGTGTGCCTGTCCAAGGTGAGGCTGCAACGCACACAAATAAACACACACACACACACAGCATGACTCAGAACACGTCAGCGGGTGTAGGGCGTTGGGACATATTAAGCAAAAGACCCTCAAGTGCCTTCCTAATTGTGTGTTTGTGACCAACAATCAGCTGTATATTTGAAGCGAAGGTGTTGCCAGATGCTCCTCTGTGCTTTTATGTAAATGAATGTTCTCACAGGTAAACTATTTCTGTGTATTACAGGGTTTGGGAGCCCCTGTGGGCACCATGCTTTGTGGTCCACGAGACTTCATATCCCAGGCAGTGCGTTGTCGTAAAGCCCTGGGCGGGGGTATGCGCCAGGTGGGTATACTAGCAGCAGCCGGCAAGATGGCTCTAGGGGAGATGGTAGGGAGACTGGTAGAAGACCACCGCAATGCAAAAACCTTTGCTCAAGGTGAGCATTTCATGTTTCTATCCCAATTTGAAAAGGCCTATAGTGTTTGCAGTAATATTGAGTGGAGTATTTAACGTAATTTATTTATCAATTGATTAATAAAGTTCTAGCTTCTCTTATACCATAATAAAAAATAACTCGCCTGTAGTAGATTGCATTAATTCACCGCCAAATCCCTCTTGACTTGACTCCACGCTTTGTGTTTATTTTGACACATCATGTGTCATTAATAACATTAAACTGATAATCCATAACTTTCCGTAGCCATTTTGAGTGTTTGAGTGACAATTCCCAGAGTTCAGTTTGCAATCACCGTGGCTATCCGCACCTATGGCTCTTTTTAAAAAAGCTTTCCTTCTTTAGACCAATGCACTTGTTTCTGCTTTGGAATAGATACAGGTTCAATTTCTGAAGATAGCAGTTGCCTTTTCTTAGGCTTTTCAGCCATTGTGTCTCATTGTGTGTTTACCTACTCCCAATGTCAGTTTATGTAAAATACATCACTTCCAATGTGCAGAACTGATTTTTGGAATTTCTGGAATTTCATTCAGTATAACGGGGAATGCAGAGTAATTCATATACAATTCAATTCAATACAATACAATTCAATACAGGACTGGATTGAATCATCATTGTGAGGATGATTGACATGAGTGATAGTAACAAAACTAAGATTTTTAAACATGAAAAAGTTTCTGATTGCATCTTTAATGATAGCACAGGAAAGACATCGACCTCTGGTTTCCGCTTCTTTCGGTTTCCGTTATGGTCCTTGATGTACATTTTTCTTGCAATAGAATTTGCTTGTGTTGCTTCTCTCTCTCCCAGCTCTTTTGGACTGTGACCCTCCTCTTTACACTGTGGACATGGCTGCCGTGGAAACAAACATTCTGCGTTTCCGTATACACGACCCCAGTCTGAGTCCCTCAGACTTCTGTGACCGCATGGCCCAGGTTGGTGATGGAGAGGAGGCTGCTCTGGGGCAGGGGGTTCAGGTTCTCATGTACCCTCATGTTGGAGGCTCTGTGCGGGCTGTGTGGCATCTTGGAATATCCCCAGAGGACACCCAACTGGCTATTCAGAAACTACAGTTTGTGACCAGTCAGTACTCCAAGGAAAAACACAGGGCCCAGTGAGGCCTGGAGCTCCCCTGAATGTGTAACCCAATCTCAAGGAGGCCCTGATCCAGAAAAAGACTGTGGGATCTTGAAGAGAGGAGAAATACAGTACAAATGGCTGCAACTTTGGATCCAAATTCATTTCGATAAATAGGTCTTCAAATTCAGTTTTGTAATTTTGATTCATTAAATCTTATAAATAAAATTCCTTATAAAAGTTTCTTCCTTCATTTTGTTTAATTGGTAAACACTGTTTAGCAGTGATTGAGCATTTATTGTCTAGTGCAGGGCTATTCAACTGGCGGCCCGCGGGCCAAATCCGGCCCGCCAATTAAGTTGGACTGGCCCGCGGAAGAATTCTGAGAAAATTTTTTTTTTTTTTTTTGGTCAAACATTTTTTACTTATAACACGCGAATGATTGAAACAACCACATATGTTCGCCATCTGAACACAGACATCGTCATAACAATCTATCTGGCTGATAGATCCCTCACATTGCACCATCAAAGAGCCGAAAAAATGGCACATTATACATCTCCCAGGAAGGTAGGTGGCAGTATACACCCAATGGCTGGGGGGGGGATCCGGCTCCTGGCCCCTGGCCCATTGGGTTTCTGACTATGTGGCCCTCTGAACAATGTAGTTGAATAGCCCTGGTCTAGTGTAATGTCTAAAATTGTAATAACCCGGAAGACCACAAGATGACACTGTTGTTTTAATTCAGGCCAGAGTGACCCTGTTTAATTGAGACAGGCTACCGCGTTATTGTACATGGCAATTGAAGTAGTGACAAGGAGTTAACATATTTAAGTTAAAGATTTTTGTTAATTGAATCATTTCCAAAGTGCAGGGCTAATATTGAAATGTCAGACCAACACAAAACTACTGGCAGCGGTGGGATTCGAACCCACGCCATCGAAATGACTGGAGCCTAAATCCAGCGCCTTAGACCACTCGGCCACGCTACCATCTGACACTGCTTCAAAGAGCAACCTAACTCAACCTACTATCCAATAACGCAATAAACATCTGTAAATATTGTTTAAGCTTTTGTTTAAGTTTATAATTGTTTAATACGTGTACGTAATGGGAATGAACTACCAGCTAATGAACTAGACCTACCTATGTTTACACTTGACTTGCAGGCTATTTGGTTAACAAAGACACAAATTTACCGCCGTGAAATCTTAGGTGTTAGGGCAAACAATAGCTTGATTGTGAAAATGTTCAGCAGCATACATCGTCAGTATCAACATTAGAACTATAAACATATATTCGGAAATAGAACCATAAGTGAGAACAGCATAGAAAGAGAATGACACAAAAATGAACAATACAAATGATAGGTCTAATATAAAATCAAGTTACATAAATAGAGTTAACATAAATAGATGAGTTCGTGAGAAAATGTTTGCTCTTTTAATAACTTGTTTTATCTAAGAAAGGATTCCAGTTTTATCCACGTACGAAATAGTTGTGTAGGGAGTCGTTTCCTATTGGCTCAGTGCCAGTCGGGGGCGTGGCTTGATGTCCAAACCCAGTAATACGTGCGGAGAGCTCATGTCGCTGTGGTGGACAGCAACAAAAGTACATTGTACGGCTAGAATCGTCCCCGGACCCCCTGGGTACTTCGGAGAGCCGGGATCCACCAAGACTGGTCTGGCTTAAGCTTTGATCTGCAGTCTAAACCTACCCGACACTGTTGCATCGAATACTGTGCAAATTCTGTCTCAAAGAAAAGTGAGGGTCTGGATCACATTCTCATCGAGGACTGTCAAGATAAGGTGAAGAAAGCTATTAACTGCACTGCACTTGAACCTCGCAAACGGTTTCTTTGTTATTGCATACATACATACATACATACATGCATGTATGCATGTAATTGTAGGTGACAATATGCAACCTAGGGTTATTTGGAGAAATACTGTGATGATATTTGCAGCATGCTGCTGCAGCAACATTATTTCCGCTTTTTTCAGCTATTGATAAAAAAACAGGTGCAATTCAACTTATTGGACATACGAACACACTTGATTGCAATGTATTGCAATGGTGCAGATTACAGCGTATTTGACTAATTTAGATCTGAAATATTAATTTATAATCCGCCAACAGAGCCACTGATATAACAAGTTAAACCAGATTTCCCTTTGTGTGCCATGTTGCTGCCACGTCTAAGATGTAACGTTATTGGCTGATACTTAAACTGATTAGATTCCTAGCATGCTAAAAGTCAGATGGCATAGAAACCCAAGTTGTACAGCAAACTGTCAAATTTTATCTATGGCTGTGTCTGCTTCGTTCTGTGAGCATGACTGTTCTTCCCTCCATGTATTCCTGAGTATCCCAGTCCATCCATAGCAACAATCCAAATCCTCTCTTATTTCAGACACCACAAGACCAAACAACATGGAGGATGACCTGATGTTCAGCATGGAGGAGGAGGGCAGCGCCAAGAGACCCCCTATTCAACGAAACACCCCTAGCCAGAGGACCACATCTCTTAGTGACACCAATGGCAGTGATGATGAAGATGACAACTATGTCATCTGCCCGATCCTAGATGACCCTGCTAAAGACATCTGTGACTACCTGAAGAATCTGGTCTACACCAGGCAGCTGTCAAACTCCCTGCCCAAGAACAGCTTTGTGTACAAGGTGAGCAATATCCTAGCAACTTTCAGGCTTAAGATGCCTTAGATTACAGATCATGATCAAGCCTTTAGTAAAATCAACAATATCTGTATGCTGAAAAAAATATATAGTGCTGGGAAGTTAATTTATTTGTCTGGATGCAAAGTAAAAATACAGTGCATTTGGTTATTGTTTGCTCATGTCTTACAAGAGGTTATCAGTTCTTAATATTGTGGTGAGAACTTTGTCTTAAAAGGAAAGATGACTTGTGTAGGTGTGTGTTTGTACGAGTGTGCATGCGTGCGCCATAGCTGAAGTTGGTCAGCTGCCTATTAACTGCACTCTCAAGAGCAGGAAGTACCAGAGAGCGGTTCTCACCTCACATGATTATGTCATTTGTAAACACGCCTCTCACTGTTCAGGCTCTGGCCTCCTCCAGCAGACCAGCATAATGCTTCGATTGAGGACATGCAGCTTCTTATCGGATCCACCATGAATCAGCCAACTGTTGGAATGACTAGCTTTTTAGTTTTGGTGTTGCAGTCTAAAGTTTGTAGGCAATGAATTAATATGTCTAGATATCTATATTCTTTTCGCCCCGGTGCATAATTTGTTTGTTGATGAACAGCAGTCCATTTCTTTACCTTTCTACGTAGAATGAAACAGAAACTGAGAAAGAAACAGTGCCAGAACCTCGGTCGGTCGGGGTCTTGTCTGAGAACGCACGGGTATGTTACAAAACAAGTTATATATTCCCTCCGTCCTTCTCCACCAACGACCACGTCCTCCTTCCTTCTCCTCTCCCAGCATTAATTCAGTCTCTGATTCACCCACTTATTTGCTCTTTTCCTTCATTGTATCGGCATGCTCCTGTTCTTCTGTAGAGATGTACGTTGTGCCTTTTGTCAATTCCCTTGCTCCCACTTATCTCCCCGAACCAATGCATCTGTCTCTCCTTGATATGTAGTTTTTAACTGAGGAATTTGTTAATGTGCACTAACATAAGTTTGGAAAAGTTACATTGTTATCATTCTACAGAAATACAATGAAACAATACCGTTATCAGCAGTATGTAAACAAACCTTATATTGCTGTTTCACTACATCATTTTTACAAGGGAGAAAAAGATAAAATTGTATGAGATATTATTAATTAATTGATCATTCCTCTGATGAAATGTGTCATGGCTGCTTTAACATTTAGATTTAATTTTGAGATGTACATGAATGACAGCAGATGACAAAAAGCTCGGGAAAACCTGCAGTCGATAGTGTAGTCTGCGCATGGCTGTGCACTTGAGTATCACGCATAACTGCTTGATCTTGAGACACTCTTTTAACAAGGAGATAATGGTTTTGCACGCAGACGAGGTGAGTGTGGTCTAATGTGCAATATGATGTCTGCTGGTTCTTGCAAGCAGACATGACCCTTCATATATCTCAAATGTAAGTAGGTCATTCTAAATATAAACATACATAGAATGCCAAGAGGATGAAGTGACCAAACATGTTAGAGAGAGCAGTGGTGTTGTGTAGTTTAGCAATTTGGGTGGGGCTGAGACAGAGGTTTGCATATCTAGTGACACTTGGCTCAGGGTTAGTTCGAAGGAAGTAATTAGTTGAACATAACACAACTGCAGACAGTCAGGGAGTGCTGGGGTTATTCAGCTAGTCGTGCTAGTAAAGGATGTGTATTAAGTAATAAGGGCCCTTAATTGATACCTAGTTAGGATAGCTGTATTATTAGCATGTATTATTTCACTCCATAATTTTCTTATTTTTGCAGCCACCCTTTTAAAAAAATGTATTCTTTAATTATTTGTGTGCTTCTTTACCCGTTTCCTCTTTTTGTGATTCTCTCTGTTCTAATTTATATTTTCCTTCCTCCTCACCCTTTCTGAAATGTTGACTTGTATGTTTTGCAGAAAGACAAAAGCTGAAAGTAGCGTGTTCCTCTGAGCAGGCCCTAATTACCTTTCATGTGCCTCCGTGCTGTTGACAGTTGATCTGCATAATAGGAAACTACTCCAGGTCCCTATAGTCATAACCTGACTAAAAACAAAGACTGTCTCGCGATAACATCTTTCTCTCTTCCTTGTGACAGGCAACATGGAAAAAAGCCATTGAAAAAGCCAAGGCCATGCCTGACCCCTGGGCAGAGTTTCATCTGGAGGAGAAAGAGACAGAACCCTGCATACGCTACAGGTATTGGTAACTTAAAGCCCTGCAATGGGTTCCCACAGTGAATCAAGTCCGAAACTGTCTTCTAGGCCATTTACATATATTTTGGGCGGAAGGTTTTCTAGGCAGAGCTAAAAACGACATGACATGACATGACATGTGTTGTTTCATGCTGTGACTTGGCTAGCCTAAACAAACAGCTGTTTGTAAAGTTATAAAACCCTCTGAACCCCTACACCTGCCTCTTTGTGACTGAGTCAGCTGGGAACAGCTTTTCGAGAACTTTACCTATACTTTATCACTTTGGGAACTGCACTGTTGCCGCTGCTGCTGGGAGGGATTTGCATGGTTAAAAAAATAACCTGCGTCACCGTTCTTTGCTTTGAGTATTTATTTTGTAAAAAAAACTATAAATTTATAATTTGATACTGAAATGTATGGTGATTTATCACTTAGTGTCTCTGAAATCAAAATTGTGAATTCTGAGTAAATGGCTATGAATCAATTACTTGATGAAATGTAAGGCACTTTCAATGACCATATTTCCCATATTGAAACATTACTTGAGACCATTATAAAGTCTTTTATTAGAAGGCTTGAGGCGAATAAAAGTAACACATTAACCAGCATAGATGTATCAATACAATATCAAGGATTTTGATATTATCCTATATCAATAAATTTCTCTACCAATATTGTATCATTATTTTTCTCCTGTTGAAGTACCAGCAGGTTTCACATTTGACTCATATCTAGGTCAGTGGTGCTAATCTTTACTGTTGACAAATACTACTGCCCCTTCATAGGGTACATGACATACTGACACTCTGATATCATTTCCATTGGCCCGTCCAGGTGTTTTTTGAATCCTGCATTCTGGGCGGTACATGAGGGCAAAATCCATAATCCATAATCCATTTTAAAGCAATAACACAGAACTGAATGGGTGTGGGCTAAATGGTGTAAATATTAGAGGGAGGGAAATGGACCAATCATTCTGTTGCATGTGTTAGCCTTTGTTTGTGTAGTGCCTCACCTCGCCCTGACTAGGACTGTTACATAACACAGGGCCTGGACTTGGCTGTAGAGCGGGGGAGGGATTGTCTGGAGCTGGGTTTTGCTTTCGTGGACTCTTTTCATGTGCTAATTTTACCCCAGTTGTAACATCACTCTTCTTCACCTCTCTTATGCCCCCTTGAATATGAACATAATGGAATGACAACCATGGTACACAGTGTTCTAGGGCCCAAAGAGATTGGAAGGCAAGGGTGAATTTTAGACTTTGGATGGGCTCACTGTTGGGAACATGGCACTCCTGTGTGTGTAAAAATAAATGTACAATACTGCATTTTCAACTAAAAAAAACATGTGGTGTTCAACTGGGGAACATTGCTGCAAACAACATTATGTAGCAGCGGAGCCACAGGTGGAGAACAAGACAAGGCCCTGCCCCATAGAGTTTTTCCCAACACGATAAGGTCACAGGGTTTATTCTATGACGTAAATAAGACACACAAGGGGACAGTCTCACAGCCTCTCTGGTCACAAAGGGACTTGACATCACAGACTTGGATTTGACTTGACTAGTTTTTATTAGTGATCGAACATAACCACCGTTTGGTGTACACCTGTCCTTTCAGAGCGGTGTAATAGACGCATTTTAAAAACACCAAAAATCTGTAGAGAAACATATAAAAATACTTTATGAACATAAATAAACTTTCATTTTCATTTGACTCCATTCCCTGCTGTTCCCCCCAGGTACAATGCCGTCACAGAGGAGTGGTCTCAAGACCAGGTCCACATTAAAATGGCTGCCCAGGTATTACTCATCTCTAGAAAATAACTATTATAGGCAAGGTAAAAGCCAACGCCAATATATTAAAGAGAGTCTTGTTGTGTTTAGTAATTTCTTCACTAATTGCTTTGCTCTATCTGTTTTTCTCACAGCCCTTTGGAAGGGGGGCCATGAGGGAGTGCTACAGAACGTAAGTTAAAGTAGCTGTTTTAATCATATTGTCCTTATTCATTGGTTCTCACCCAGAGGTTACTGCCCTCATGTTCCAGCTTGAGGGGTTGTGGTAGTCGCAGTGTAAACATAGCAGAGGAGTACGGTTCTCTAGACTGTATCTCACAAGCTTCAGGTCCACATTCCACACATATCTTCCTCAGACCCACAGAGACTGCTGCTGACAGTTCTATCAAAAACAAAGCCAAAGATGGTTATTAGTATAGCAAACTAAATCTGGTATACAATGTCCTCCATGACGGGATCGTAACAAAGCCATTTCTGAACCACTGTGCCGTGCTTCCTTTTCATTGGAATGCCATATCATGAATGTTCAAGGATCTAGGGGACAGAATTAGAGGGTAATGTGCCACTGCGGTACCAACTAAGCTGATCGCTGTATTCCTGCTCTGGTGTCATGTTGCATTAGAAAGGAAATGGAATAACTTTAAGGGTTAAATCTCCCCTATGTGGGGAAAAAGCAAAAAGTGAGGCAAGTGAGAACCCCACTTCAAATGTTTGCTGTTGGCAGTATCCCACAGAAAAGTTCTGTTCTGACAAAACCCAGAGCATGAAAATAAATCCTCACCCACTCATTAGCCCAAGGAAGTTCTCTCTCTCTCTCTCTCTCTCTCTCTCTCTCGCTCTCTCTCTCTCTCTCTCTCTCTCGCTCTGTCTCTCTCTCTCTCTCGCTCTGTCTCTCTCTCTCTCGCTCTGTCTCTCTCTCACACTA
>OMKK01083502.1:0-14551 GCA_900302305.1 Polymixia japonica | reverse complement strand
GGGTGACTGGAGTTCAGACGTGTGCTCTTCCGATCTCGTATGTGTGTGTATATGTGTGTGTGTATGTGTGTGTATGTGTGTGTGTGTATGTATATATGTGTGTGTGTGAGTGTGTGTGTGTGTGTGTGTGCGTGTGTGCGAGTGTGTGTGTGAGTGTGTGCGTGTGTGTGTGGGGGTGGGGTAGGAGAGTGTTAAGAGTGAAACAGCAATGTAATGCTTCCCTCATTCAATGCCTGGGGCATTTCAGAGTGCAATAAAAACAAGTCAATAGTGAATGAAAAGGCTATTTATTGCTGAATTGTGCTTAGCTTCAGCTGTTTTTTTTGCTGAGGGTGATACATTACCCCAAACTCAGTCTTGACCTGTTACTGTATCAGTTTATGACTCTGGGATCCGAAAGAATAAAGGAAGGCAGTAAAGAAGGCATAAGCGTACAAGGAATCAAGTTCAAACACATTATCAAATCATATTCATATTCATATTAATCCTATATTATCTGGATAACGGATGGATAAGGAAAATGGATAACTGATTTGACTCCACACCTAGACAGGCTGTTACACACTCTGTCTTGGTGTGACTCCAGCCTACCTGAACTCAGGCTATACCCTCTTGTTCTCTCATTGCATGCGTGCCAGCCAGCCGAAGGCCACAAATGGACCTGTATGTGACAACACAGCAGGCAGAGCTTTGTTTGGGCAGTGGAGACAGGAGGAAGGGCCTCTTGAGTCTGCTGTTTGCCATGTTATACCATATGACAAAGCTGGAAAAGGTACCAACCGTTTGCTATCTGGCTCAGACACGCTAGACTAAGCATACCATAGATAGGACATAGATAAAACGACAGCATGCTAGAAACTATTGCACTGTGATGGTGCATAAAAATGAAATGGTGATTCATAAAGAATAAAAACAAAGTATTCTTTGTTTACCCCCTACCTTTGCACAAGATGAAATGTCAATGGCCGTCTCAAATGCCGAGATGAGAATGGAATGGACGGGCCGTGATAGCTTTTAAAGCATCGTTTGGCTAGTCAATACTGTTGAATGATAGGATTTCAATAAATCAGAGGGCTCTCTCAACTCATTGAGCTCAGCATTGTTATGGTATAGGTTAATATTGAGTGTTGGAAGTTTCCCCTGTCACCATTTCAGACTAACAGTACATTTTTATATTTCCCTGGAGATGTAAAGATTTACTGACTCATTACCAGCCCAGACTTCACATTTATACATTTATGACCTCACTAATGTGAGGACTGACAGGAAAGGAGAGAGAGAATGAGACAAAGACAGAGATAAAAGAGTGAGTGAAAAAGAGAGGAAGAAAGAGAGATAGAGAAATTAGTCAATTGGATACAGCCCTAAGGGTTCAAGGGGGGCGGCATGGCTCAGGAGGTAGAGCGGGTCGTCTTGTAATCGGAAGGTTGCTGGTTCGATCCCCGGCTCCTCCAGAGAGCTTGTTGAAGTGTCCTTGAGCAAGACACTGAACCCCTAACCGCTCCTGATGAGCAGGTGTGCGCCTTGCACAGCAGCCTCTGTCATGAATGTGTGAGTGTGAGGCAGATATTGTAAAGCGCTTTGGGGTTGGTAGACTAGAAAAGCGCTATATAAATGCAGACCATTTACCATTCATATTTGGAAGCAGTTAAGTTACCCTTTAACCCTGTGATGAAATTGCCATGTTAAGAATCTGCTCCCAATTTCCTGGTGTTTTCCCACCAATATTGTTATATTGCTCAAAAGTGTTTTAGATTTGGTAAAACCAAGATGGACTGCAGATTGTTATTTGCAGTACAATGTACAGTATATTCATGTTCAGGTTTATGTTTATGTTCATACCTGTTGACAAAGGGATAAAACCAATATTCTGAAATGAGGAAGCTCCATCTCCCTCTACAGTGTTGGTTTAAGACCAGAGCATTTCTGCTGTTTCATTAGCGCCCATAGTTAGATAACCTATCCCCACCTCTTTCCCCAACTCCATCTCACACTAGTGTAGTAATTTAGTAATTACTCTTCTTTTCTTTTATAACCTCTAATAGATCTCAGTGAGGACTCTGAATTATAACTACCAAAAGCTTTTTTAATGTCACTGATACAATATTTCTAGGTCCAGCTGCAAAACCTGGATAAAGATGTTTTTCAATTGTGACATCCTTTGCCTCATGCAAATTTTAATTATATTGTGTTGTGTACCAATTACCATGAATTGTGATAAGGTTGTCTTTTGTAAATGGTTTAATGGGAATTAGTGATGCCCCAGTGCTTTAGTGCCACAGCTAGCTAATTATGTTAGTGTAGAACTGACCTTAACCTACCTTACCTGACCAATTTCTCTCAAAAGAGTCAGCAAAAAACAACTAAAGGACTAAAGGACTAAGCCAACTGATAAAAAAAAGAGCATTATTTCAAGAATGAACAGAGTCGCTGAATATCATTCATCTTCAGTGATGGAAGTATTAATGTATGAGCCCTAAGGTTGAATGCAAATTAACATTTTAGACTACATGTACAGTAAATGCTGTATGGGTATCATGTTCTTCATCACTGTTCATAAAATTAGCATAACACAAGTTACGTATCCGTATATTTTAGCATATGACATTTTAGTATTTTAATATATTTAGCCATATACAGTACATTTTGTAGATGCATGTTTTTTAGCTCATAATATCTCAGTAAAGTACTTTTCAATGCTCCTGTCTAGCTGTTACAGATGGTTGGGCCCTGTATCAAAGGTTCCTTAAGGAGTGGACCCCGAAAACACAGAGTTTAGAGTTCCTCTGTTCACTAATGCTCCTGAGATTCTGTAAAATATCAAACACACCAGCTTATGAAAATGATCCATCAAATAGGCTATCCCTGAGCAAAAAATACAATTGAGTTTTGTGTTTTCCCTTTGAGTAGCATTGAAGTAAGACACCAGTGGTAATCCTTTAGTTTGAAATGAAATTCAAATATAACTTAGGGCATTATGTAATCATTCTCATTTTAGATCTTGTTGAACATTCTTGGATCGCATGTTATTTCTTTTCACACATCAGCATGTGCTCAAGATTCACACATTACAGAATGAGCAAATATTTCCAGTGGAATGGAAATAATCTGAAGTATAATTTAGTGGTTAATCTGAATAACATTGCTATGCTTTAGTTTTGCCTCCACATTTTATAGGTGTGGTGCTGAGAGATACAGCCAGTTTCAATCAACCACCCATGGCCTTAATTTTGGGAGACCTTTATAGAATAATGTAACAATGAAACAGTCGGAACAAGATTGGTGTCTGGTCTGACTATTCACTTGACTAACTTCATCATTTGCTAAAAGACATAGCGTTGGGGCCTCATTTGGAAATGGTTTGGTTGGAAATGGTACAGTTTAAGGTCAAAACCTTACCTTTAGAGTATCAATCTGGGGGTTTCCAGTATATGTTTAAGGTGTATTAACATAGATTCCTAAATAGTATGATATTCAGATGGAAAATAAGTCTATATTATTGTCATTTATTTTTCTCCATTATTGTTAATTTAAGATTTAAGATTTTTTTTTAAATCTTAAAAATAAAAAAAAGGTTTTTAAAACCTCCTTGGAAATTCACCTTCATAACACATAAGCTTTTGTACATCCTTCTGTCATTCCCCGTATCAAGAGAAATGCTTGACAATAATAGTCATAGAGCCATTTGCTCTTCAAATAGTACCTAAATTGTGTGATTATCACCCTATCTTTCTTTTGTTTTAAGCAACAAGGTTGAAGCCTAAACTGGTCAGAATTTTACAGGACTAATATCATATGAGTTGTACTCTCATGCAGCTCCAGGTCAGAAATCAGTCTTTGATCTTGGTTGATGATATTACAAAGAAATCAGAATGATACACATGATACATACCTGTGCTCTCATGCTCTCTCTCTCTCTCTCTCATGTGTTTTCTGTACTAAATGTTGATTAATCTTGCGGTGGTCTTGGTCTATGGTGGTCTTTATTTTTTTTCTAATACAATTTACCACTCAAAAACAATTAATTTCAGATCTTTGCACTTTACTGCCATTCATTAAACTGAATCAGTTATTCTGGACTTAACCAGTTAAATTTGAATTGTGCTGTACACTCATTTTACGTAACACCACTGCCACTCTGTGGTCATGCAGAGTACTAGGTATCGTGTTGGAGGACTGTTTGGAGTTAGAATTTGGTGGATACTACATGCAGCACATACTGATCTGCAAAGTATTTTAAAGTCAAAATCAGACCATTAGCCTACTGTAGGTGCAGACTGTTACTTTGCTTGCTTACAAGCACACATACTATGTACTGCGTTTAATTTCCTTTTAGACCACATGCTATATGTACACAGTCCTTTCTACTGGCTAGTTCCCAAACTATAAACACAATATAATGTAAATGTATATAATATAGTTAATATATAATTAAGTCATTGTTAATATTTTTTGTGATTTATTTATTTTGTAAATGTAACTATTTGATTGTGCCAGTATCATGTAGGCTACAAATGGAACCATAGAATGCTACACTATACTGGTTTTCTGCCAGTAGATGGTACTGTTCGTTTAGCATTATCGGTTCAACTGTCTGTAAGAGTCTTAAGTACATTTGTGAAGGAATTTGGAATCAGGTTTCTATCTTGAGTTAAAGGTCTAATTGGCAGTATGACAACATCTTACAGCAAAACGTACAACCTCTGTGATGGGATAAAAGTTCCAAGAAGCTGATATTCAAGCTGCAAGTCGTAGATTTTAAGTGCATGTTGGCACCAAAATGTAGATGGTTAAACAAATTCCAGATTAAAGCTTCCCTTTAATACATAGATTTCTGAAAGCATTATATTACTTGTATTACCTTGTGGACGGCTAAACACATCTAAATCTGTTTTTACTACCACAACATCTTTGCAAAAGTATCCCTTATGGAGAGTGTTCTATCCATCCTACTGTGGATATCCTATCCTATCCTACTCTATCCATCTGCATAGCAAAAAAAAAAAACCCTTTCAGGAGTGCTTAAAAATTCAGCAGTGTTTTATACATCAGAACTTTTCTCTCGTAGTCAAGTATGAAGTCCTTGTTTGTGGTGCTACCATCAACTTCATGTGAAGTCTCTCTGTGCCTTACTTTCTGGATGGTGGTCTAGCCATTTTTCATTGGACAGGGTCAGCCATGTTTGATCAACAAGCATCAGGAGATTAAACCAGGCCACTAATGACCTCTGGGCCCAATGTAATTTCCCTAACAAAGAAATTATTCTAATTTGATTGTCAGACAGAAATACATTACCTCAATATCTGGGTCTACCAGCAAACAAGGAAACCCTCTGTGACTAATGTGAGTCATTACAACAACTCTAATAACAACTCAACCAGAATTCATTATTTAGCAACTCTAATTACTTGCAAGGCTTGTTGAGTGGGTTTTGCTTTTACCAGAATGTTTCTGCAACAGTGGAATGGGTTAAAGGAATACGACATGACTGTAAGTAAGTAAGTAAGTAAGTAAAGTTTATTTAATATAGCACCTTTCACAGAGCAAGGTCACAAAGTGCTTCACAAGAGTAAAAATTGTTAGAAAAATAAAATAAACTTTTAAAAATAAATAAATCCATAAAAACAATAAAAAAAATAATAATAAAAAACAATAAAATAAGCAACAAGAGACCTTATATGTATATACTGTATATCGGTTCTTGCATGGAATGTAAAGGGCAGAAATGAACCAAAGAAATGCACAAGGTTCTTGGACATTCTCAGTAGGAAAAAGGTGGATGTTGCTTTGCTTGAAGAAGTGCACTTAATGTTACATGATATAAACAAAGTAGATAACAAGGTGGCCACATTTTCATCAGCGAACAACAAAAGGGGTGATTATTCTGCTTCGCCATAACCTTAAATTACATATATTAGACTTTGGGAATGATCAAGATGGAAGGATATATATTAAAGTGTATATAAAAGTTATCTGTGGCAAGAAAATTGCTTTCCTTTCAGTATATAAACAGTTTGTTTTTATTTCTTTATCTAGAATTCTTTCAGAAATGTCTGACTTCCAGATGTTTTTGGGTGGAGTTATGAATACAACTCTAGATCCTTCAATGGCCAAATCTGCCAAAACGTCTACTGCACAACCAGCTAACATAGCTTCTACTGCAGAACCAGCTACCAAAGCTTCTACTGCACAACCAGCTACCATAGCTTCTACTGCACAACCAGCTACCATAGCTTCTACTGCACAACCAGCTACCATAGCTTCTACTGCACAACCAGCTACCATAGCTTCTACTGCACAACCAGCTACCATAGCTTCTACTGCACAACCAGTTAACATAGCCTCTACTGCACAACCAGCTAACATAGCCTTCTGGAAAATGGTGTCTGATTTTGCATTAGCAGACATTTGGAGAGTACACAGATAGGCTATATACTTGTAGAGCATTGGTAAAAATGACTGTTCTGTTTGTCCCCCAGGACCACCGTACTAGGCGGGAAGTTAGTAGACTAGTTTCAGTAATGTTATGTTAATGTCATTCTGCAGACACTCAGTAAAAGCTGCTGCTCATTGTGAACCTGTGTGATCATTGACTCACATTATAACTAAGCTAGAGAGAATCTACATGGTGTCAGAAAGGGATAAGGACTACTTGCCACACGTGAGCATTTTTTTGTCAAACTGGAACTGCCCGTTTTTTTTTTTCTTCCAGAACACTGGCCCCTCCACAATGGACTGTGTGCCCCCCACACCACCAACTCCAGAGCCAAGTGCCATCCAACCCCAACACACATCCCCTCTCCGACCAACACCCTCAAGACACCTCCCCACCGAGAATGGTAATGGACAATACACCACTCGTGCAGGCCGCACCTGCAGGCCGAACCCAAGATACATAGAGTAGGATCTATGGACTGTTTAGTAATTAGCAGTCATCACCAGCATGTTAAATATACTGACTACTTGGTAATTGCACTAAATTCTTTGATTTATGCACTTATGTTGATAAAATTAATGAGCCTATTTGTTAAAGTGATATGTCTATATTACCGTTATAGTTTTAAGAATACGACTGTTGGGTTGCTTACTGAAATTAGACTAGAAGGTTAGAAAGAATGCTTTATGTTGAAACCTACCCAATAGCCTGCTAGTTTGTTTTATATAGAAGGTGTGACTAAAGGGAAAGAATGTAAAGAGCATTGGTAAAAATGACTGTTCTGTTTGTCCCCCAGGAGCCACCGTACTAGGCGGGAAGTTAGTAGACTAGTTTCAGTAATGTTATGTTGATGTCATTCTGCAGACACTCAGTAAAAGCTGCTGCTCGTTGTGAACCTGTGTGATCATTGACTCACATTATAACTAAGCTAGAGAGAATCTACATACTAATCTCATCTCAACTGGTACATTTGGTTCAGAAAGTAGAAATCATACATATGTCTATTTCCGATGACCATGCTAATTTATGTATATTGTCCCTATCTAACACAGCCAATTGGGTTGCTAGGTGGAGATTTAATCTCACCTTGTTAAAAAAAAGCCTTCTGTAATCAATTCAGATCTGGACTTCAAGAATTTCTTCGCTTTAATATTAATTCTGTTTCTGATGTTAGATTTTTGTGGGACGTCATCAAGGGTTTCAGAAGAAATAATACAATCACTTTTGTATCTGGTCTAAACAAATCACAGCTTGACAAGATAACCGAACTGGAATCCATTCTTTCCACATTAACCCATCAACAACAACACAGTTTTGCTGCTGAAAGGGAGAAACATCTATCCCTTGTCAAAATAGAACTGAATTCCTTACTCAACAGAGGTCTGAATGTCTAATCCATCAAGTTAGACAAACACATTATCTTGACAGAAATACACCAAGTTTTCTCCTTGCCAGTAAACTATGGAATAGTCTCTGTTCATTCTGAAAATGAGGTGCTTCTGCATAATCCACCTGCATTAATCTGCAGTTCAAGCATTTTTATGATAAACTGTATGAGTTGACTTCTGAAGTCCAAACAACTGCAGATGCTATGATTTCCTTTTTCGAAAGTCTAGATTTACCATAGCTGTCAGCATCTGATGCAAACTCTCAGATATATATATATACCTGTATATATATATGCACCCTTGCATATAACACTGCAAGACTGCAATCTGACTGCACACTGCAATCCCCCCAGAATTGTATTTATTGTTGTGACCTGAGTTGGGGCCTTTGATGTTAGAAATGACACAAACAACTGTACAAAAAGTGTTTTTCAACAGAGACATGAACACTGCAATAATATCCCTGTTACATAAGAAGGGAAAAGAGCCCACATTATGCTCGAGCCACAGGCCTCGCTCCCTCATTAATTCTGATATAAAACTATTTGCAAAGGTTTTAGCTAAACGGCTTGAATTTATTCTACCTAAACTGATCAATCCTTATCAAACTGGGTTCATCAAAACAGGTTGGCATCTGATAATCTGCTGCATCATATGTATTATGCTGCATTATATGTAATTCATGCCACACCAGAAATGTCATCATCTTGTGCTTTATTATAAATGAATGCGGAGAAGGTCTTTGAGCGGCTTGAGTGGGCTTATCTCTGGTTACAATGGATTGTATGGGATGTGGTGGTCATTTTGTGAATATGTTGAAGACATTGTAGAATAACTCCTCTGTCGTTGTACTGACGGGCAATCAGTTAGCTACTGATATTACTGATATATGTAAGCGTCTTTGGGTCATTGAAAAGCACTATATAAATAAAATGGATTATTATTATTATTATGATATGTCCCTACATCAATGACACTGAGGCATTATGTGCGTTTGTTTTTTCTTGTAGTTTTCAACTCTGATTCAGTTTCGAAAGTCAACAGTTGAAGCTTGCCTCATCTGTCACGACATAAAACCTCTCAAGATCATCGAATCCAGATACACCTGTCAGAACTGGAAGCATCCATAGAAAAGTGTGTTGCTTCCTAAGTATGGCAAATAAGTCAGTGTTTCCATTACTAGAGTCAAGAAATTGGTAGCAGAACATTTGTCCTGTATCCTCAAGTGCTATCACAATATAACTAGTATATTGTTTTAATACTTTAAAAAAACTACATGATGGCGTGGTCAGAGGTGTTTTATCATCGCACTTCCAGTAGGACTACAGGCTGAAGAAAGTCTATACGATGTCTCACAGAATAAAAACAAATCTAGGAAAAAGCTGACTACAAGAGTTTTTAAGAGGTACATTTGACATTTCAGCAATTACTGGGGGATTCTCCTGCTTATCACCTTGGATGTCAGGGCTTACATTTGTTCCTCCACACTAATTACTTTACCGTCATGATATTAATAACAAATATAATTTATGCAAATGTTAGGAGCTACGGTAAATTTGATCAAACCCCCGCTCTCAACAGCCTCTCTCAGATACAGTATTAGATCTGTTATCATGTCGTGTATGGGATGCTGTCGATACTAGAGGTTGGGTTTCTGCTTTAACTATTGCATTTGGGCTTATTATTTATAAACTAAATCAAGCTCCTATGTGTATGTACCTCACTTCCAAGTCTTTTTATCTTTATAAAAGACAAATTGAAATTCACTTTGAAAATCAAGTCACAGTGAATAATGTAAAAAATCACACCACATGATATGAAGGACACTATAAAATATAGACCTGTTTTAGATTTACAGTAGAGGTTTTGTTACGGTTCAATATGTTTTGGACCCAAGAGCACGACAAAGAGAGAGACACCGTTCCTAAAGGAAAACAACAATTTAATAAACAAAAGGGGCTTAAGCAAAAGGAGAGCAGTCGTGGGGTCCGTGGTCGGGGCGGGGAGCGTGGAGAGTAACCGGGGCACAAGTGAGAGTCGAGGGACGGAGCAAACAGCGTAGTCGAGAGATGAGCGGGGTTCAGGGCAACTAGCCAATATCTCAAACCGGGAACAGAAGCGAAGTCGAGGGCGGAGGCGGTCAGAGTAGTCGGAAAAGCAGGAATCATACACAGGAGCTAGAGACAAGGAAACAATGGTTAACACAGGGATCACAAGGAATTAAGCTCAGTTTCACAAAGGAACAAGAGTGACCGAGAAGTGTACTGACACATAGGAATGTATTACGATCTGGCGATGAGGCAGAAGGTCAACTGGAAAACCTGGAAAGGAACTGGAAAAAGGTAGAGAACCACAACACTACATCGCCAACAACCCACACATTACTTCCCAGAGGCGGGGGTCGTAACAGTACCCCCCCCCTCCACGTACGCCTCTGGGCGGACGCCTAGTACCCCCCGGCTGGTCTCTATAAAAGTCTCTAATGAGCGAAGAGTCCAGGATCTGGGCCCTTGGGACCCACGAACGCTCCTCCGGTCCGTACCCCTCCCAGTCGACCAGATACTGGAATCCCCGTCCCCGGCGCCGTACCCCCAGCAGCTTCCGTACAGTGAACGCTGGGTGGTCATCAATCATACGGGGCGGGGGTGGTGCCGGGGTGGGGGGTGACAAGGGACTGGACACTACTGGCTTGATTAGGGAGACATGGAAGGTCGGGTGGACCTTGAGGGAAGATGGCAGTTTAAGGCGGACCACACTAGGGTTACTTCAAACGGCCCAATGAACCGTGGCGCCAACTTCCTATAGTCCACCTTCAGTGGCAAGTCCTTAGCCGCTAGCCACACCTTCTGACCTGGAGTATACTGAGGAGCTGTGGTACGTCGGCGGTTCGCCTGGCGCTGAGACCTACCCGACGCCTCTAGCAGCGCGGAGCGCGCCCTCCTCCACGTCCGCTGACACCTGTTGAGGTGGGCCTGCACAGAAGGGACAGTTATTTCCGCCTCCAGGGCGGGGAACAACGGGGGCCGATAACCCACCGAACACTGAAAAGGGGAAAGTCCTGTGGAAGCATTAGTCAGAGTGTTGTGGGCATACTCGACCCACGGCAACATGGATGCCCAGGATGATGGGTTGGAGCTGGTCATACACCGCCTCCATCTCCTGGTTCGCCCGTTCAGTCTGCCCATTAGTCTGCGGGTGGTAACCCGAAGACAGGCTGACGGAGACCCCCAAGGCAGTGCAGAAGGCCCGCCAAACCTGGGAAGTGAACTGCGGTCCACGATCAGAAACAATGTCAACAGGTATTCCATGCAACCGGAACACATGGCTTACCATAAGATCCGCTGTCTCTCTGGCAGAGGGTAGTTTCGGGAGGGCCACGAAGTGCGCTGCCTTGGAGAATCGGTCGACCACTGTGAGAACGGTGGTCATACCGTCCGAGGGCGGCAGCCCCGTGACAAAGTCTAGGGCGACGTGAGACCAGGGCTGTGTCGGAATGGGCAAGGGCCGCAGCAGACCTGCGCTGGGCCTGGTCGACGTCTTGTTCCGAGCGCACGTCTCACAGGCAGCGATGAATTCCCGGGTGTCTGTCGTAACGGAAGGCCACCAGAACCGCTGCTTTATGTACCCGAGTGTGCGGTGGACTCCCGGATGGCAGGTAAGAGGTGTGGAGTGGGCCCACTCCAACACTCTCGCTCGCACGCTCTCAGGTACAAAGAGGCGATTGGGTGGCCCGTTACCCAGACCCGGCTGCTCCTGTAAAGCCTGTTGCACCACCGCCCCGATCTCCCAAGTCAGGGTGGCCACCAGGCAAGATGCTGGTAGTATACCCTCTGGCTCCGTTTTCCGGTCCTCTCCGGTGAATACACGGGATAAGGCGTCGGGCTTCCCATTCCTAGTACCCGGGCAAATAGTCATAGTGAAATTAAAATGGTTGAAAAACAATGCCCACCTGGCCTGCCGAGAGTTAAGCCGCTTGGCCGCTTGAATATACGCCAAGTTCTGGTGGTCTGTCCACACTGTGAACGGTTGTTCGGCCCCCTCCAGCCAGTGGCACCACTCCTCCAACGCCAACTTGACAGCAAGCAGCTCCCGGTCTCCCACGTCGTAGTTCCTCTCTGGCGCTGTTAACCGCTTAGAAAAGAAAGCACAGGGATGAAGCTTGTTATCAGTTGCTGCTCTTTGAGACAGCACTGCCCCTACCCCCGTGTCTGATGCGTCCACTTCCACTATGAATTGACGCGAAGTGTCAGGTTGGACCAGGATGGGAGCCGAGATGAACCGGTCCTTAAGGCTACGGAAGGCGGCGTCTGCCTCAGCAGTCCACCTGAACGGCCGAGCAGTGGATGTGAGGGCGAGGGGCAGCTATCTTACTGTAATTCCGGATGAAGCGGCAGTAGAAGTTGGCAAACCCCAGGAAGCGCTGGAGCTGCTTCAAATTCCCGGGGGTGGGCCACTCCTCTACTGCCGTAACCTTCCCTGGGTCCATATGTAGCTGGCCGCCCTCTATGATGTACCCTAGAAAAGCAACGGAGGACACATGGAACACACACTTTTCAGCCTTCACAAATAGTCTATTCTCCAGCAGCCACTGGAGCACCCGCCGTACGTGTCCCTCATGTTCCTCGGAATCCCTAGAAAAAATCAAAATGTCATCGAGGTAAACAAAGACAAAGCGGTTCAACATGTCCCGAAGTAGGGCCGGTGAGGAGGGAGAGACATGGCCTTCTGCTTGCTAAAAACCCCCCCTAAGTCATGGTAGGCCCTAGGAACCGACCCCAGGTCCGGGGCCTCAACGGGAACCTCCCCTTCATTGGGACTGGGCGTGTGAGCCGAAAGTAAACAGTGAGAATGACAAAAAACACTCCAAGACAAAATCTTCCCTGTAATCCAGTCTACATGCAGGTTGTGAATTACTAACCAGGGATGCCCGAGTACCACCGGTGAAAAAGGGCAATCTATGATGTGGAAACTGATTAATTCCTTGTGATTGCCCGACACAAGGAAGGGAATGGATACTGAACGACGTGTAATTTGCGAAATAACTCGTTCAATAACCGTTCAAACCCCTCGCCTTAATGGGAACATCCCACTTCACACTACAGACACCTAACTGTTTAGCCAATTCTGAATCTAAAAAACTCTCGTCCGCCCCAGAGTCGACTAGAGCAGTGAGGGGAAAAGGTTTGGACTTCCACCAAAGAGTGGCTTCGAGTAGGGGCCGTGAGCGCGGGGGACAGGCTGCCCGGCTCGCCAGTATCTCACGGACTACCGACGAGTGGGGCCGTTTTCCGGACGGGAGGGACACGAAGCAATGAAGTGGCCCGAGCGACCGCAGTATAAACACTCCCTAGCGCGCATACGCCTCTAGCACTCCTCGGGGTGAATCCGCGCGCAATCTACTTGCATAGGTTCGGGTCTGCTTATTTCCTGATTTATTTTAACGGGCTTGGGGGCATGCTGGGGAGCGGGACAACGAGGAATACCAACATTAGTACTCACGCGGTGGGAACGAGTCGCTCTCTCCCGTCGCCGCTCGCGGAGCCGATTATCCACTCTGATTGAGAGAGCAACGAGCTGATCCAGGCTGGTGGTTTCGGCATGAGAGACTAGCTCGTCTTTTATTTCCTCATTAACCGCCTGCTGGAACACTCCCTGCAACGCCTCGTCATTCCAGCCGCTCTCCGCGGCTAACGTGCGGAACTCGATAGCCATCTCTGCCACACTACGAGAACCCTGTTTAAGAGAAAACAAGCGCTTAGCCGCGTCCTTACCGCACGCCGGCTGGTTGAAGACCTTGCGCATCTCCTCCACAAAACTGTCATAGGAGGCGCAGACAGTGGACTGGCGCTCCCACTCCGCGGAAGCCCAGGCGAGCGCTTGTTCCTTTAAACAGCTTATAACATAAGCGATATTGCTTTATATTTCTTGAGGCGTCCCCGTGCGGAGGTCAGTAAAGCTTCACTCCAAATAAGATGTTCATAGTTGACTTTACATGTACATGACTTTACAAGTAACTCCAGGTACAGCATTAAGTATTTTTGAAGATAGGCCGTAGCTCTCTGACTGAAAGGTATAACACATAGGTGTGAAAGGCCCGTGCGCTTCACTGAAGGCTGGTATGTGTGTGTTTTACTGCAATAACAATTTGTAGAGGCTAGGAGTATACTGAATAGTTTTATATTGAAAATGTAGATGTGTATGGAAAACGTCTGTATTAAAAAATAAATTAAAGAAAGCATCATTTCACATGGAACATTGTAGGGGGTTTTGTAGGGGTTCGACCCCTGATTTCCTGCCTCAGAGGTCCTGCTGTGACGGGTTCCTCTCTCCCGCGGGACGTTCCAATGAACGAGTTTAGTATGGCTCAGAGCTGATAATAGTGTAGACCGGTCAACTTATGGTGGTATTTTAAATAAAAGCTTGTATTATAATGACTAAAAAATAAATAAATAAATAAATAAATTCAGGACATAACATGTTACAGCGTTATCTTGTTATGGGTGTTTTTTATACTTTCCCAGTTTACGGCTTCTTTAACAGTTTGAGTGTGTTTGAATGTAACCCGTTATATTGCTTTATATTTCTTGAGGCGTCCCCGTGCGGAGGTCAGTAAAGCTTCACTCCAAATAAGATGTTCATAGTTGACTTTACATGTACATGACTTTACAAGTAACTCCAGGTACAGCATTAAGTATTTTTGAAGATAGGCCGTAGCTCTCTGACTGAA
>OMKK01083497.1:0-21831 GCA_900302305.1 Polymixia japonica | reverse complement strand
TCTCTCTCTCTCTTTGTGTTCTCTCTCTCTCTCTCGCTCTCTCTCTCTCTCTCTCTCTCTGTGTGTGTGTGTGTGTGTGTGTGTGTGTGTGTGTGTGTCTATATGAGAACTCTGGGGCAACCTGAGAATAAGAAGATTTGGATGCAAATGTTTAATAAATCTCATGTGATCTAATTAATGACATCTAATTAATGTGTTCCATGGTGCTTAGAAAGTTCTTTCAGTTGTATTGGGCCTAAAAGTTAAATTCCAGTTTTGTCAAAAAGGAATAAAAATATATTTGTTATGCATGTGTTGATATCTAAAATCCACATTCAGTGTTTAAATTGTGTTGTTTCACAGGTTGTATGTAATGCTGTGTGTCATCTGCATAATATGCGAGAAAGAGGACACCAAATGTCTGAATGTTAGTTCAAAAGGAAGCATGTAAACTGAAATGAAAGGACCTGAGAAGAAGGTAAAATTGACCTTCAAAAGGCAGGATGATTTTCATCAACTATGAAGAATTGGAATCTATTAATGAAATATAAATGGAACCTGGAAGGCTGTCAATCAAAGGCTGGGGGTGGGGCCAATCACTGACATATGTGGCGACAGCTGAGCCATATGTAGAGGAAAAAATGTAGGAAGAGAAATATGCAGAGAGAAACAGAGAAGAAGAAAGGAGAGATGGGCAGAAAGAAAGATAGAGAGAAAGAAAAGAGAGAGAGAGAGAGAGAGAGAGAGAGAGAGAGAGAGATGAGTGAATAAACTAATGAGTGAATGAATCAATGAATGCAGCATTACCCTAATTGGGTAATTAGGGAGAAGTTAATATGACAGTTCAATGCTACACGGTCTGGAATTTAATCATCTCCACTCACTTAATATAATGTGGGGTAGCACATGGTTACTGCATAGTGAAGGACTTCTCGAATTCCACTGAGGAGTTCTATTTACAGCAAGTGACTGACAGCTCAGTGACTGACAGCTCCTGCAACAATGGAGTTCAGATTTACAACAAATCCAATGCTACATTAAACTATAATTCAAAACCAGGGGTTATAATGTAATGCTTTATTTAAATGCTCCTCCACGGGGAGGCCAGAGAGCAGGGTCATCTACAGAATTGTGGTAGGGGTTGCGTTTCTTGCTTAAGGGCACTACAGAAGGGCAGATGCTTACTCGCAAAGGTTCAGTTATGCATTCGCAACATGTCAAGACACACACAGGCAAATGAAACCTAGGAGAGACAGAGACAAAATGACGTGTACCACAGGTCACATTGTTAAACACTCCTTTCTGAGTCTGAACTGTGGAACAATGAGCATATGGAACAGTTCTCTTTTCTGTGGCAACATTAAAATGTTATTACCCCTCAGTGGCAGTTATTTTCACCTCAAAGTCCAAACCCTGAGCACGACAGTAAGGTTTCCTGTTGTGTAGATTGATGGTGGTACAGAGTCTGTGCTGGAAAAGAGCTTCAGGCCTGGTATGTCAGAAGGGTGTCCTGATGGTATGACTGGGTCATGATGGTGTACATGGTTTACATGGCTTCAGTGTTCTCTGTCCTGTCCTGTGTGTGCAGATGTGTGGATTTATGTGTGTGGGCCCCTCATTGGTATGTCAACTGCTGTCCTTACAGAAACAATGGACTTAAGTATCAGAAGCCCCATTTCTATACCAACAATACCATATATGGCTCTAAAGAACGGTATTTTTCAAAAAGCGGATTGGCATCCGCCGGCCGATTGTATGGTAGAGCAAAGAATAGAGAGAAAGAAAGGGTTAGTAGGTTAGTAGCGTAAAACAATAACCAAACAACACACACATACAAACACACACCAACATGCACATGCGGGATAACTTTTATTTTTCCAGTGTGAAACAAATGTCATATATCATAATTGTGTTGTGTCCATCAGTTTAAAAGAGAGTTCACATGCTGTTGGGTGTAAGGAGACATTAATTCCAACAGAGGATGATTGAGTGACAATAATTGATTTCTCCCTGACAAACAGACAACAGATACTTTGGACTAATCCAACATTTGCATAGGCGAATATCAACAATGTCTATCAACATTACTAAAAGTAGAAGTAAAAGTTTGTTTTTGGTTTTGGTTGTATGAGATATTATAAATAAACTCTCCAATAAATGTAATAGCCGAAAATGATTTCTCACTATTTTTTACATGGTGGCAGAATACCAAGCAGTTAAAAAGACCAACAGACAACATTGTGAACAAAACATTCTGTGGTCATGCAAATGTTTCAAGTTTTCATGTTTCATTTTTCCTATTTGTGTTACTATCATAGCACTCTGCTTTGGCAAGTGTAGTGTGGAAATGCATTTTAAACTTGTTAAAGTCAGTGTAAAGCAATAATAAATATGTGTTCTGAGTTTGTCACACGACAGAAAAATGTTTTATTAACCACCCAGCCAAATTTGAATGATTAAAAAAATTGCCAAATATATAAAATTAAGTTTCAAAATCATGAAATAATAATCAGTATTCTCTGCTCTGAAACGCTGGGGGCGTGTCCTCTGAAGGAGGAAGCAGGAAGTTTAGTAAAACGCTAGGGGCGTGTCCTCTGAAGGAGGAAGCAGGAAGTTTAGTAAAACGCTGGGGGCGTGTCCTCTGAAGGAGGAAGCAGGAAGTGTAGTAAAATGCTGGGGGAGTGTCCTCTGAAGGAGGAAGCAGGAAGTGTAGTAACTGGCGATTGAGCGGGAGAACCACTGATGCTAATGCGCTCTAGTTTTCATAGCGTTAGGGGAGGGGTCATGCTAGGTATGGCTCCAGTGCGTCATCGAGACATGATTTCAGCCCTGCCCAAAAAATCCTGAACACAAAAATAGTAAAAAACAATTCAACGGCCTAACTACACAATTCAGTACTAAATAGTTCACAGCCTTTTCGCATGTCTTCAGCAATTATTTTCTAACATACATAATGTGTTTAGAAACAAATCTCTGAATGTCCTTTACACAGACTTTAAGATAAAGGTGGATTTGCAAGTAGAGACTAAACTAACAGTTGGCAGTGCGGATGCTAGAGTAGTGTTCCTGGAGACAAATAGTGAGGCAGCACGTTTGAGTGTTGTGATTGAGTGAGTGAAGACCCCTCTTGTGGTTCCAGGATGCTGAAATCCACTGTTGAGTCTTCTTCAGGTGTTGAGGGCCTAATTCAACAAACATCAGTGAAGGAAGATGCCCACTTAACAGCTCCAATGACTTGCCTACGCTCACACTTACCCTGCAAACTAGAGTAGGCAGCAGGGGAACATTGCTGCCTGTCTTGTTGTCCTTTATATTTATGATAACGTAGCCTCACTGTGGTATTAATTTGCAGGGTAGCATATCATTTTAATTTCTGAGGCCTCTCTGAATGTGCACCTTGGATTATGGCACAAAAGATTACATCATATCGTGTGTATTGATAAATGTTTTACAACCTTCTGCTCCATCTATCCTCAGACTTAATGGTGAACATTTCTATTGGTCTTTTAGAATCGACTCTTTACAAATCGTTAAATTAAAAGAGTCATTCATCACACTTTGATTCAGCTGGTCTGGATTCTGTGGTCTTAATGGTGTTAAGAACAGTATCATCTCCCAGGGGAAATTCCATGGATCTGCTCTGTCTGTGTGATTTGTGGTATGTCATCTTCTTAACCGTCCAACAGGCTTCTCCAATTTCATTTTCATCTCCATCAATGTCGAATACTTTGTCAAATGGTTTCCCAGAAAACTGGACATAATGTTAAGGAGATGGGGGCAAAGAGGGCCTTCCTGTGTAAAAAAGACATTAAAACTACATATTGTGTCATTCAGGATTAAATGACTCAAATCAAGAACTGTAAACGTATAAGCAGTGGTTGATTTGTTCAAGTTTAGCTGGGTGGGTGATGGGAAAAATATTATTTTCTCCTGGTTTCTTGTTTTTTCACAGAATAAATTGAATGATAAATAATATGCATGGTACAATTTGTTTTAACAAAGGTTAAGACATCTCAACTCACCCCCCCTCAAATATTTTAGTATTTTTTAGTATAATATTTTATCTATCCTTGGGTATTTTTTCTTTGTCTGTCGTTTTTTTTTACTCTTATTTTCCCCTAGAATTCCCTTGCCTCTGATCCTCTACTCAGAACACCTCTGGTGGCCAAGTTACAAGAGTTTATTTTCTAGATTACAAGGCTCTGTTCAGTATTTGGTATTTGGTATTTGCCTCCATCTTCTGGTGAGTTGTGTAGAACCAAAGTCAGCCTTACTGAAGCAGGTCTATATGCTGTGCATGTGTAGTCTATGACTTGGGAGAGACTATCACATTTATATAGCGGACTGAACTGTACAAGATCATTTAAATAACAAAACCCTACAGCTATGTAAATTCCTCATTGTGTGGTATTTGCCAGCATTCCATCCTTTGTTTGAATTGGGGGTTTTTTTTTCAAAATTTGGAACTTTTTGATTGTTTTGAATGTTTTTATGAGGATAGTTTAGTTCACATGGAACCCATTGCTATTTTCATAACTCGGTGTATTTCCCTGATAATGACTTGATGGTGTTTGTCGTGTCTTGACCAGTGAGTGGCAGCAAACCCCCTCCGGCTCACAATTAACACAGTAGAAGAAGTCGGTGCATTGTTTACCTCGCTGGTACCTCTGTCCTGCTCTTTGCCTTGAATAAATCGAGAATTTGGCGTCGATTTTCACTTCCAGCAATGCACAACACAGAAAGACTAAAAGCGTTAGTCAACGAGCGACTGAAAGCCGCCGCCGAGGAAATATTTTGCCTCTTTGAAAGAACTATAAAAGATTATGAAGAAGAAGTTTCACGTTCTAAGCAGGAGATCAAGCGCCACCGAAGACTGCTGGCTGGGTGGAGAGGTAATGTTCATATTATCACTAAATACATATTAAACCAAAAAGTCAATTGTCTATTCAGCCTCAAATCGTGACTTACGAATCAAAATCGAAATTGTTTTTATCTAAGTGGCATTTTGTTTATCTCTTTTGGGCCACTACCCTCTACTCTCAGACCCAGGTGCCATTTTGCATCCCCAAAACCAGGCGGAAGGGTTTTATTGTAACACATCAAGATTGTGTTCTGTATGGAAGGTAGCTTCATTTGACCTTGGTACTACTAACCTTCAAACAAAGAACAGTGTTTGATAGAAGGTGAAAGAAAATAAATGGTCCAATACAGCCCACAGTCTCAGTATGAGCTTCCTTAAAGGTTAACAAATTGCACTTCTGTATTATTTTTTAGGCAACAGAAGACTACAATCACCAGCTTGGCTACTTTCAGACACAAATTCTACAGTTCTTGCTTTTGTCTTTTGGGTTGTTCATCACTAAGCCTGGCTTGATTGTGTGTAAGTTAGCCCCTATATGCACATCTCTATCATATGGAGAAAACGTCACATCAAACTCCATCCAGGACTCTGTTATTTGTATACATATCATGTGGACATAATGATATAATAGAATCTATTATATCATGATATGTCCAGATATTATAATCGAAACAGCCAAGTATTTGCTCTATTTGAAAAAGTGGGATACATAAGAGTTTTGTTTTTTTAACAAAAAATGTTGGCTTCACAGACGTCACACTGCACTCTGGACACAAGGCAATGATCAAGAAAAGTGAATGTGTGAATGAGATGTGTGTATTTTCAAAGCATGTTAAGTTATCAAAGTAAAGTCTATTTTTGCGTCAATCACAAAAAATGTAATTGAAAACCTTAAATTTGTCATTGAAATCTCATGGAAATGTCACGAACAATGGAAATATGTTTTGAGTGGGAACCCTGAGTTTGTCTAGAAGCTCTGAAGCCTTAGGAAACAAGATCTGTTCAACCATGGTTATGCAATATTATGCTGCATGTCTCTTATCATGTCAGCCCTTTTCTGGTGAGAAAAAAAAACTTTATTGATGTCCTTGCAATGGTTAAAAAGTTGAATTCAAGACTGTTAAAGGCTGCTAAGGGAGCTGAATATGTCATGGTGCAACCATACGCTCCTGCTCCAGGTCTGCTACAACCAGGGTCTTTCCCTGAGACTGTTCTAGGGACACAAAGGTATGTTCTACATTTATTCTGAGGTCCTGTGACTCCGACCCTTACACTACTTAAAGGATAATTCACTTAATGTACGTATCTTTTCTGGTCTGACCTAAATTTAATCAGTTGTTTCTTTATAGCGGTACTTGTGGTCTCGGTTGGCTGGGACAACTAGCCTCTGATAAAACCCTGCAAGGCAATTAGAGACAGTCCAAAAAGTGATCCCATAACCACCCCAAACAAGTCCTTTTCAAAACAGTGACGCTCATTTTGCAATGATACATGTCTGTAAATAGATGTTATTAAAAATATGTCAAGACATGCCTGTTTCATACAGTTTTGATGCTGTCACTTCCTTGTTTTTTTTTGCTGGATGCTTTTATTCATGCACTGGGAGAATGGCAAAAAATAACAAGCAATGTCAGGACCATCATCTCCCTTACACGTCACTTTTCTAGTAAAAACCCCGCTGAAGAGTCTAAAGCAACATGTGCTGGCAAAATTATGTCAGTTATTTTAAGGGTAGGTATATGCACATCAAAATGTGGTGCTGGGCTGGGTCATCAATGGTGGAGAGCGGAGATGTTAAAGAACCATGTCTTTTAAAGAGGTACGATTGAAGCTCCTAGTGTGCAGAATCTACTTAAGATGATTATCTGACTCGCCAAATAATGCCTCCTTAGGCCAAGACTAACATGTTGTTATGGATAGCAAGACTCTAGTTCCACTAATACTTCCCCATATTTGATTAGCAGATCATGCATTTGCAATACGCTAAAACACATATACCAGAATACACACATTTTTAAACTCTTAACTAAAACTTTTTTGTCACTTTCCAGCCCCCCTGCAGCTCCCTGCTAGTGAAGAGGAGGCTCTCACTGAGCAGCAGCACTGTGAGCAAGAGAGCACTCACAGTCTGGACCCAGAAGGCCCGGAGCCCCCGCAGATTAAAGAGGAAGAGGAGGAGCTGTGGACCGGTCAGGCCGGGGACCAGCTTCAACGGTTGGAGGAGATTGATACCAAAGACTCCATTTTCAATATAATTTACGTGCAAAAAAGCGATGAAGATGGAAGACAGTCCCCAAATCCAAACCAAAGTGTAAAAAATATACAGGGAGAAAGTATAGAAAATATAGAGGGAGAGCCAGTGCCCAGCACGTCAACGGAACACATTAAGAAGGAACAGGATAATGAGGGCTGTGGAGTATCGGAACCGACCAGTGACTGTCAGTCCTTGTCTTCACACCGTTCTGTAGCTGAGAGTGAAGACAGTGAGGAGGATTGGAGGGATAGTGGAGAACCTCAGTCAGGTGGAAACACAAAGACATCCCAACGGGCAGGAGAACCAGTAGAGAAACCATACAACTGCAGCGTGTGCAACAAGAATTTCAGAATTAAATCCATCCTGACACGTCACATGAAAACACACACAGGAGAGAAACCGTATAGTTGCAGTGTTTGCGGAAAAAGTTTTATCCAGCGCTCCTATCTACAGACTCACATGAATTCTCACTCTGGACAGAAACCTTACACTTGCAGTTTTTGTGGCAGAGGATTCACTCAAGTTGGAAACATGAATGCTCACATAAGAATCCACACGGGAGAGAAACCGCATAGCTGTACTGATTGTGGAAAGAGTTTCAGAGAGAAGGCGGATCTTATCAAACACACAATAATTCATACTGGTGAGAAGCCATACAGTTGCACTATCTGTAATATGAAATTCAGCGCTCAATCCAATCTGACACGCCATATGAAGACCCACTCAGGAGAGAGGCCATACAGTTGCAGTGTTTGTGGTAAAAGATTCATTCGACGCTCTCATTTAAACATTCACATGAAGACTCACGCAGGAGAGAATCTATAGAGTTGTCACGTTTTTGGGAAAAAACATTTGACTGTTGTTTTTAGTCTTATAACTTCTAAATAAAGTTGAAGTGACAATCTTGAAGATTTCCATTTAAATAAATGTCTGTTAAGTTACTATCGCCAAATGAGGTAATACAATGGTGATTGAGCCTATGGTCCACTGATGAAAGCCCTTGCATTTGCAGCATTATGAGTATTAAGAACCAGGTGTCTGCGGCAACTTTCCCGCTACGAATTCAAATCACGTTAGTGACTTTTTCCCTTTGAAGTGAGGTCACACCTGCAATTACTGCTTTTTGCCACAGGTGCCGCCAAAGACAACAAAACAGAGGTCTTTGAGATTGCCACTTTAAAACCTATGCAATGTTCTGTATGATGTATGAATAGGGCTGGGTATTGAAATTCAGTGCCTCTTGAACACAATTTGAACTGGATTAGATTTACTGGGAGAGGTCCTGTAATTATGATTACAGGCATCTGTAATGGCTGAAATACACCAGGCGAAATACACGCGTGACACATCTGCCGCAGACCATTATAATCAACTGAAGCTGCAGGCACCCACACGGGCATCGCACTGCTCAATTTTTACGTGGCCGGTCTATTATATTTTTTCTCTACGTGTGGCTACGCAGCCCTTCAATAGGTAAAAACTACATAGAACTGTGTAAAAAACGAGTTTAAAAATGATTAAAATAAATACCTCATTGTACCAGAGGCAATGTAACGCAGCAGTGCAACTTTGTGGGCTTTTTGTTCATTGCACATTAAAATAAATTAATCAAGTCAATGTGTATTCATGATCCTGTAGTTAAAACGATCTAGTTAATTAATTCAGTACCAGTTAATATAGCCTACGCTTCCAAACCCTGCATAACCAACTATTATCACGTGGCAAAACGCAATATGCTCACAGTGAAGCTGATGATCTATGTGGTCATCACCTCATAATACACAGCTGGTACGCAACCACACGCAACAAAGACGCAGTTGATGTAGCAGGTAAAAAAACCCAACGCAAACAGTCTCCCTATACCCCAGGTTTTATTTTTGACCAAACTTTGTGCCCTTAAGCTACCATTTTTGGACTTAATGCCACTAAAATATGTAACTAAACACACCAGTGCCCTCACCCTCACTTTGTTTTCTCTTATTGAATATTGCGTTAACTGTTGATCCCTGAGACTCTTTCCAGCAGGAATGGCTCACAGAATTTACATGACTTAGATATTGCAAAGACAGGAAAGTCATTGTACTGTATGTATTGTGTGTGGCCAAACAGTTGTGGGGAAAACCAAGTTGATTTGATTTTAAACTAAGTTGATTTGACCACAAACTTTAAACATGAAGGACTCGTAAAGCACAATAACAGTATTGTGACAAGTCTCACTGCTGGGATTCGGGATGGAAGAAACACAGCGAAACCAGGATTGTACAGTCTTCACTTCTCCTTTTTACTCACAGTTTAACAGATGCCATACAGGCTATTTCAAACCTAAATCAAAAGCCACACAGGCCAGTGCCAAAACAAACAGAATTGCTTCAGGGCTTTTCAGTCCTCCACGCCGTAGTCCTCTGCCTTTTCAGGCGCTGTGTCCGTGTCTGTGCATCTGGACCCAGCTTCAGAGAGATCAGACTGAAACCAGCAGTACTGATAAAAACTCTGTTAATCAGACTCACCTCTTGCACCTGTGTCTGCCTACAGCTGATGCTAAACCACGCCCCCAACTACTACTAAGTACAAAGCATAAAATATACAGGGACAGATGCCTTGATGCTGCTGCAGTGCCGCTTCCAACATCTTCTGAATCTGCCAGTTGGTCTGCTGAAGAGGCAGAAATGATAATCAAATTTAATACAGCCTACCACATGATAAAGGAAGAGCTGCCATTCACGAAATCCAATGTCAGATGTGCTGTAATGACTTTAATGTTCTGACCACATACTGTACCTCTTTATGTTTACATTTATTAAGTTATTATTTGGCATCCATTTCATTTATGTTACTGTTAAAGGAGCTATATACGATATTCAGCCACTAGATGCTACACTAGAGCACCAGCATCTCAGACCAAAACAAATGGGCCACACTAACACTAATGCACTTACATGCACACCTGGACCAGCTACCAAAACAAAGAGCAGAGAAGCTGGATTACAACACACAGTGTGACTTCATTCTCTGCTCAGGATGCCATTACTCCACTATATCCTTACATAGCAAATAGTTGTTTGCTGCTATATTAGTGTTGAAAATATCGTATATAGTACCTTTAAAAAAAAGGAGCACAAACTGACTTTATTTGTGATGGGATTTTTTAATAAATAAAACGGAACACTGTTAATTTTGCAAAATGTCTCATTGATCAGTGAAAATATGCATGTATTGTGCTGAAACTTTAAGTAGGTAGCACCAGTAAAAGTTAGTCTATAGTGCTGAATTGAAATGGCAGTTTTTTACGCCTTACTATAAACGCCGGTTTTTATGCCGTAAAAAACGGCGCTATTTACGGCGCTCTAGTGAGTTAGATTAAAACGCCGCTATTTACGGCGTAAAAAGCGGCGTTTTTCAGGGCGTCTTTTAGTATGCTAATGAGCCCCTCCTTCTGTTTTTCATAGCCAGTAAGTTCAATGTTTCTGTAACCAATCAGTGACGAGTACAGCCAGTCCAATATGGAAAGCCAAAAGTGCCACAATTCCCCTCTATTTTAACGCGATTAGTATTAAAAACGCCGTTAGCGGCGGTTCTACGGCATAAAAAAATTGCGTTTTAATGTATGCCAATAAAAAACCGGCGTTTATAGTAAGGCGTTTATAGTAAGGCCATGTTGCTACAGTGAACCTTCCTGGTACGCTAGCTGTTGTGAGGTGAGTGATCTGCTCAAACAAAAATACTCTTAACTCGCTGAAATCTTGACGGATTTACAAACGGTTTGGATTATTACAAACGTTGACAACGTGGCTATGATTGAGGATGCTTGGATATGTTGAAATTGCAGCTTTTCTTTTCGATTATTATGATACAGGAAATTGCTGGCTTTGTGTTTACAGAAGTAGGCCTACTACGCCTAAGATGCCTGACTTTTGTGCAGCCTTCGGGTGTTCTAATCACCGCAGTCTCGAAACGAGAACCTGTGGGATCACCTTTCACGTGTAAGATATGACAATATTTTTATAATTAGGATAATCTTTAGTTATTTAGTGGATGTATGTATAATACAAGTCCTGCTACACAGGAACAGCAGAGCTATGTGATAATAATATTGCAAGATTATTGTTGACCCAAGGCTTTTTAGAATATGTTGCTACCATTTGTTTACACAATCATTGAACGTTTCTTTTGGACACCTTTTTTATAACTCTTAGTGTGATTGTCTTAGCATGCATACATACATACCTAACATTACCCCAAAAATATGATAATTTAGGTGTGTATTTTTGTCTGTACCCTTAATGTTAAAGGGAAGAAACTGTGGAAAACGACAATAATTTATATATCTGGCTACCTTTCTCATGTTTTTAAGGTTTCCCAAAAACGGAGAGAGGAAGAGGCAGTGGGAACTTGCCCTAAGAAGGGATGGTTTTGTTGCCTCTGGCAGGACACTGCTCTGCAGTGAGCACTTCAGGAAAGAGGATTTTGACAGGACAGGGCAGACTGTCCGGCTTAAAGATGGTGTTGTGCCAACTATCTTCAATTTCCCAACTCATCTTCAAAAGGTATGTGTATCATTGGCCAACAAGAATTCAAGGTGTATAAGATTATCAATAGATATATAAATGTCACACTTTAGTTTTTCTTTCTGCAAGTTTAGGAATAAATAATGTGTTGTGTGTATTACAGCACATTTTAGACACTCAAAACTTCTTGAATTATGTTTATTTTAGCCGGTAGCAACAAGAAGCAGAAAGAGAGACTGCATATTCACCTCCCACATCCCAGTTCATTGCAAAGGTATTCTTCATGATGTCTAATTTTAAACTACATTAACCACTTAAGCACTACAGACTGTATTATCATGAATGGTTAAATTTACTGATCTAACAGCTTTGGTTAGTGGTTAAATGGCTACTTTTTAATTTTATTAAGGTGGCTGAGCTCTCTTGATGCCAAACCTGGTCTCAATAAAATGATGTTGGACATGCTGGGAAGACGGCGTCAGGAAGATGAGGCCAAATATGGATGTGTCACTCTGATGCTGGATGCCATGGCCATCAAAAAGTACGTCCAATATGATCCTCAGACACAAACAATGTCTGGTTTTGTGGACATGGGGGATCGATTGAATGAGACTGACATTGCTTCTGAGGCTCTTGTGTTTATGGTGGTTGGGCTTCAAGGTTATTGGAAAGCTCCAATTGCGTATTATTTGACCAGGTCCCTCACACCAGAAACACAAAAAGTCTTGGTAGAACATGCATTAGAAGAGCTTGGAGCTGCTCTTTAACTCCATCAGAGCATCCGGTAGGGTTCATATTTACCAGTCGCAACACTAAGTGAAACAAACTGTCAGTATTTTTTTTTTTTTAGCATTTTAAGCATAGATATATTGAATATCTGTGTAATATACTTGTATATCTTGTGTGTTTTTTTTAAGGTGGCTGAAATAACAACCCTAATGCCAGCCAGTTCAAATACATGTTCCGGAAGCTGATGGCCCGGTGTGGGGTTGTTAAACCAAGCAGCAAAGGCAATGTGACGGCACAGGATGACACAGAGTCCCTACCAGCTCTAGCGATGTGCTCTGCTGCCCAGTCCTACCACATCTACAAACCTGTCGGCATTAGATATGTCCACTGCAGAAGAAGATCTTCCATCTCCGTTTGCTGACATTCCTGCCCTTGTACATGACCACAGCTACCTTCCCACCCGCTTCGATGGCCTTGTGGACAACGCTCTTGTGTATATTTCAGGTAGAGGTCGACTGATACTGGATTTTGCCTATAACCGATAACCTATAACGCCAATAGTCAAAATCTGTGTGAAAGAAATGTCCCCCTAATTTCCCCATGCTTATTAATTATTATTATTATTATAAGTTATTATATTATTAATCGGTCTGCCTCTAATTTCAGGATTTGTTGTGCGACGGACGTTGAAGACGCTGTCCTGTGATGTCTGCCGTGACAGCCTGGTGACAGACGCTGCATCTGCCAGCACGGACAAGAGCTACCACCTGCTGACTCTAAGAAACAATGGAGGCCTGGTGATTCTGTCTGAAGGCACGGTGAAGGTCGTCAGGGCAGCAGAGTGGGTCATTCGTATCATGATATATATATATTTTTTTATACCTTTATTTATACAGGGGAGTCTCACTGAGAGCCAGGCTCTCTTTTTCAGGAGTGCCCTGTTCACATTCACACCCACATTCATACCTGGAAGCTGACCAGTACAGCCACAGTCTGATCTGCTGGCCACTGATCAGCTCCACTGGAGCAGTTGGGGTTAAGGGCCTTGCTCAAGGGCACCTCAGTGGTGATGAGGGAGGGGCAAGCGCGATTACATTGAATGAGTTTAAAGCTATGGTGAAATCATTGCAGTCTACCTTGTCTGTGTGCAAGTGTGTTATGTGAGCAAGTTTTAATGCTGTAAATTTTATGTGTTGTTTACTGTTTTTAATGTAACTATGCTGCTGCAGTCTTGGCCAGGTCTCCCTTGAAAAAGAGATCTTTGATCTCAGTGGGACTAACCTGGTTAAATAAAGGCTAAATAAAAAACTAAAAAAAGTATATATGTTTGTTTGACCCAACTGCATGTGCATATAAGTGGAACTGTAGATCATGATGTCTTACATCCCAGCTATGAGCAGTAATTTGAAGGAAATCAGAGATCCCTCATCCTGCATAAATAGTTCTCTGTATTTTCACATGCAAATTTAAAGTAAAATAAAGTAAAATTCAACTGACGCGATGCAGCGAGGAATGACTCTACTTGACTATTCTATCTTGTTATGAGTTTGTTTCTTCCAACAGTGTTAATGGTTTTAGCAAACTCCAGTTTTGTTTAACATTGTTTTAATCTTGCGTGGCCAAACCTTTATCCTTATTTTGTTTCACTTTGTCACTTTTTAGAGCTCTGTTCTCTTAAGAGTTCACAAAATTCAGAGTTAGGATCAAGTTTCACATTTACACACAGGTCAATCTGCTTTTGTCTTCTAGAGAGCATTCTTCCTCATCCTCCTCTTCCTCCTGCATGACGGGCCACGCAATCCTTTGTAGAATCGACTGCAACAAACATTTAATTTGGAGAAAGGTTTTGCAGTTTGCCGTAAATAAGTAGTATGCAGCAGTACTCACTGTAAGGAACAGAAGATGCTCATGCAGCCATCTTTGATTTGTTCAGGCAGGTCCCAGGACAAAGCAAATTCAAGGACACTTCTCTCCTCTTCATCTGTCAATTCAGTATTTCCATCAAGCTAGAACACAATAAAAAGTAACATCCATAAAAATAATTCAGGGCTCAGTGCTAACCTGTGCACATGTGCTTCTGAGTTGAAGAAGACATTTAGGAGTGAAATACATGTAACATACAACAACGGGCATACAAGGCATTCATACATTTTAAAACTAAAATAAAAATCAATTGACATTGATATAGCCCAATGCTGACATAGATTTGACTGTTTGGGACTTATCTATGTCATGAAATGTATATAAAAAAAGAATATCAGCAACTCCTGCTCTCTTGCCTCACATCCACCTGAGGAAATGAGTACTTGGACCTTAACTAAAGATGCACATCTCAACACCCATTTCTATGAACCTGTATTTTACTAGTAACTTATTGTTCTCATAGTGGTTTTGTTGATTTGTTTACTGGGACTATGGTTTCTGACTTTTAAGTGGGCCTCAGTGATCCTTTGAGAAGGTGATGTAAGTCTTCTACTGTAGGGTTGTGAATAATTTCAATTTATTTAAAATTATGTATATTTATTTTCCATTACTTCATGTCTTTGTTACGGAACTCAATATACAATTAAAATTATTAGGAATATTATTCAGTTGGAATAAGATTGGGTGGAAGAAGAGAGCTCAGTGACTTTGAAAGAGTTGTTAATTGTTGGGGCAGCTTTGCCAGAATCTTCATGGCAGGAAGGAGGAGGAAAACAAAGTGACATCTGTGAACAGTAACGCAAACTCCTTGACCTTGTTATCCACGTATTGGACGGAGATGCAAGGAAAATAGACAGGCATCTCTGAATCAGCAGACTGCAAATGTCAATTTAAAGTGTGAGTAAGTACGGACATCATGACCAGTCTATTGAAAACTTCTCATAGAGGGATGGTATTGGCCCACAGTGCATAAACCCCTTATTAAATGCATTATTTAATTCATCACTATTAAGGAGGAGATTCAAAGAACACAGTCAGTGATTTTCTGAGCAGGAGAAAGACACATGGTCAGATGAGTCATCATTCACCCTGTTCTCTACAAGCAGAAACCAAAAGAGGTCACTCAAGTTGAGCACTTGAGTTTCAGACACTTTTAGGATATATGCCATGATGTACTCAAACTGTTCTGGTGGTTGCCCTATAAAGGCATTTAATAATACTGTTGACGTTTACTTTTTCCCCCTTTAATTTATCTATAGCTAGATGGATGCACAAACAAACAAACAAGCATTGCCCAATCGTGGAGAAATGTCAACTTTTAGATGATATTGTGAGCTCCATAAATGACACATTGTTTGCAGTTTAGTTAAACCTTTCAAGTTTTTGCAGACTGGTAGATGAACAGACTTAATTTTTAAGTTAGGCATTTGTTTCCTAATAGTGAGTATAAGAAACAATAAGGTATCAACATTATAGTGAATGATATGTTGCAGACTTCAAGGATTTGAAGAATATGAAAAAAACAATAATATTGATTAAATATATCCATGCACTTCTACCCAATGACAAATAATTTCTTGTGTAGAATCACAGTGACATTGATTAGACCAAATTACAAACTATAACCTGCAATAAAGTTCATTGCAATAAAACATTGTAAAACGTAAATTTCTAGCATTCATTTCTAGTCTCTAGCAGCCCAATAGGTGTAAAAATCATTAAAGGGATTTTTTTTCATATGGAATTGGAACACTGCAATGTGTAATTCAATGTGCTTTGCAATATAGAGTTATTTACAAAAAAAATATTGGAAAGGTCAAGACTTCCTCCCTCACGCAAACACCAGAGGGCGTTGATTTCCCTTATTATACTCAAACAAATACTACCGGAAATGCGTTATGACGTCACTTCCCTTGCGCAAAAAAAAATTATTTGGCGCCGCGGACGTTTGTTTTGAAATGGAAAGAGACCGGGCTGTTTAACTTGTTTTCTTTCTTCTTGAACTAATCTATTTAGTTTCTTGGGAAGGTTAACACAGGCGTTGACGATCTCCGCGTTGAAGAACATTCGATTGGCTTCGTTTGTCAACAAAACAAATATATTTGACCAAGTAGCCTCAGTTAAAGTCTGCAGGTTGTCATGGATCCGGGTTACATCGATCAGCACATGTGAGGCTTTTAGGCGCCAACTATGATGAACAAACCGGCCTTGTCATTAACAACCAGTACATAGTCCTGTCTATCGTTAAATCAAGCCAACATGCATGGCACCAAAGTAAAGAAAACCAAGGTAGGTTAACCGATATTAGCCGTCAAATGTATGTCAATTCAAATGTAAAGTCAAATGTATTCAAGGTTTTAAAAAATGACAGCCTCACTTCAGCCAGAGTAACGTTATAACGTTAAAAGGTGACAATATGCCATAGCATATAGCAATCTGATCAATCTGATTAATGATAATACATTGATTAGATAACAGTGGCAGTAGACGCAGTGTCATAATGCTGACGTAGTTGTTGGACCTTAAATAAGAATGATCTATGAAAGTATGTAAGATAACACAATTTAGAAATCACAAAACAACTAAACAGCTGCCGGGGTGCCCATGGGCAAAACGGTAAACCACCACAAACTGCTGAGACACTGCATGTCTACATGCCAGTGTATAAAGTCAACCTGCTCTGGGTAAATTAAGCAAAAACAACACAAAGGATTCTCTAGATGTGATGAATGATTTCAATAGTAGTAGCTTTAATCAAGTGCTTTGAAACCAATTAAATCTCTGCACGGACAGGCTCTAAAAGTCCTGGATAAGAAATCTAGACAGTATCACCATTGCAATATTCTCACTAAACACAAACTATTAAGCTTTGACAATCTGATCACCTTCTCTCTGACATTTATCTGGTGCATAAGATCATTAACAATGCTGCCCCTCCTCCTCTGAAAACCTACTGTATGTGCAGCCATGTTCTGAGATAAGAACGAGATCTCTCAGATCTGCATCAAGAGGAGACTGCAATATCCCACCCTACAGCTCTGCTTTCACACAATCTGCCTTCTCATATAAGGCCATCAAAGAATGGAACAAGCTTCCCGCCAATATAAAAAACATCCCGGATTACAACAGATTCTGTCTTGGTGCTAAAAAATGGCTTCTAGGTAAACAGTCGTGTCAGCACTGACTTGAACTTGGTGATACTGTTTATGATTTCTGTCTAGGTAAGCATAGGAGATGCACTTAACTTAAGGCATCTAGCTTATATTGCATTTTATCCCCTCCTCCTTTCTTTTCTTTCTTTGTAATTTTTGTTTGCTACTTGGAGGGTTTCTTTCTTTTTTTCTTACCACTAGTGTTATGCAGATCTGTCCTTGCAACATTTCTGTGTCGCTAAAATTACCATCGTTGGTATTTAAAATTGCAATCCCCCATGGACTTCACATAGTCTTCTGGTTGTCTTTTTATTATCATTCTCTGTCTATCTGGAGGTTATCTTTTACATCACCTACTTTGATACATAGAACTGCCACCTGTAACACCCTTGTATCATATATTTACCATCGCTGGTATGTATCCCTGTATTAACCTCCAAGGACCTCTCTTAGTCCTTTATGTATGTGACCTGTATGTGACTTCTAGCAATTCCAGTTTACTGACTTTTAGGTAACAGATAACGTACTTTGCACTTTACCACTATTAACACTTTACTCAGTTTGCAAATGCAAACATAATGTAATATAATGTACTCTGCACTTTGCCCAGATATTGTACTTTGCACTTTATCTCCATAAGCACACCCAGTTGCAAATGTTCAACATTTTACTCTTCAACTGTATCTTGTTGATTTGTTTTCTGTTTTTTGTTTATGCCCTTTTATGTGTTATGTTAGTCCTGACTACAGTGCGTTTTAGATGTGTTGGACTGTTGATTGTGGATTGTGTGTTTGCTGTGTTCATGTTTGGTGTCGGAGGACTACAGATGGAAATGAGCTTTTAGTTAAATCTGGTGCAACCATCTTTTTGTTTTGTAAACAACTAATGTACTTGCACACTGTCCTTTTTATAAACTAAAATAAATAAATAAATAAAGGAATCAACACTGAATCAAATGGGCTGGCATCCTCAACTGATTTCCAGATTGGCTGTTTTTAAAGTGATGCAATATGATTACCCTCTAAAAGTCTGTCTCTGTGTGCTTTCTGTCTCCAAGGTGACAACAGTAGGACAGAGAAACATCGCATCATTCTTTTCCTCTCAGAAACAGGAGGTAGGCAGGACTGAAATAAAGACTCTTTCTTTCATTTTCTGTTTGTATTTGTATTTGTTTTTATTTGCTTATATGAAAGAGCAATAGATTCTGCTCTTGTATTGTTTTTTTTTTTTGGTTGTGTAAGAAAACACTCATGTTGCCACTCTGTTTCTTTCAGGACTCAACATCTTACATTAAATTACCAACAGCTGCCACCACACTCACCAAGACTGAACCTCACATTAAAAATGGTGAACCATCCCCCAATGTCTCCCCATCCAAGAGGACCATCCTCGGTGTCCTAGAGAACCTCCTCGCCTCCTCCCCAAACCTCCAATCTGTCCCTGAGACCCCAGGGTCTCAGCCAGATCCGGCCCATCTCCGGCCCATCTCCACCTCTACCTCCAGAGACCCAGGCCAGCGGTCCCCTGTCTGCCGAAGCCCTCGCTCTAGAGGCCTGGGTTTGAGGAGGAAAATGAGAGAGGAAGGAGAAAGACAGAAGAGCGAAGGAGGAGCTTCTGGTTCACTGAAGAGACTTTTCAGTCCTGGGAAAGAATCCCACAATGCCAAGAGGCCCAGACCCAATGACATGCAAGCAACAAAATTTGTAATTGGTCCCAGACCTAATGGCATAAAAGGAAAAGGACTTACAATTGGTCCCGTGAAAGTTCCTTGTTTGTCCAGGGACCAGTTCCAGTCGATTGGTCAATCTGTGGGGTCAAAAGGTCAAGGATCGCAGCTGAGTCTCTCTAGAGCCAGTCAAGCTGTGTGTGTTGGCAGCATAAATCAGGTGACATCACTGAAGCCGATCTCTGTGAGAGGGGTTTCCCCGCGTTTTCCCAGGGGTCCAAGGGAAGGAAAGGACGAGAAGGCTGAAGACGAAGAGGAATGTGTATTTACTTTGATAACAGAGCAGAAGACCATTAAAGCAAAAGTCAGCGTTACGACACCGACTGCAAACACATGCACCCCCACTCTGGTCACTTCAGGTGGTTCAGATATGCACACTCAACTTGATGCTCACGCACACAAACCCAACCTACACATGGCCACAGTCACACCGCAAATAAACGCAGGGGAAGGAGAGGCAGGCAGAGACGGAAAAGGGTCTACAGGAACAGCCATGACCTCATCAGACCGAGACAGAAGTGCTGGGACGTCTTCGGACCGGAAGGAAACCAAAGGTACCGCAGCGTTTTTAGAAATTGGAGAGCTTAGTTTGGATCTGATTAGTATCAGTTACAGTAGGAAGTTTAGATTATTAGTATTTGAACTAATAATTATTAGTTGAAATAATGCCAATTATTTATTCCTCCCACTTGGATGGTGTTTGTTTTGTTGTAATTCCTGTTTTTTGTAACTGGTTTTTGTATGTTTTTTTTATATTTTTTTCTAAATAATAAAACGCAGCCATAACAACAGAGTGTCCCCTGGATGAGATTTTAGAGGAGAATTGGTTTGAGGATCCGATGGACGAGAGCACCGGCCTCGTCAGGGAGGAGAAATCCAACATACCCCGGTAAGAAACACACATGAACACACAGGCTTGGAGAATGGAAGGTTTGATACAGTCAGTTGATTTTATTTGTTTATCAACAGTTGTAACATGCATATATTTTGTGTACTGATAACTCTCACTCTCCCTGCAGTAAGGTACCAGACCATGTGATCTTGTCTGGAGGCCTTAATAACCGTTACTGGGTCTTGGACGTGGAGGAGACGCCTGGTCTCAAAACACTGACCGTCTCCTGTTCCAAAACACTGAATCCCACTGAGACATGTCTGCTGAAAGATGGGTGGTCAGTGTCTCTGTTGCTTTTTTTCATCCATCTGTCTTCTTTGTTGTCTGTCGATCATCGTGATCTTTTTGCCATCATCTGTTTGGTCAGGAGGTGTGTGCACCTGTCCGCTAGACTCACTATATCTCCACTCAGTGGAATTTGTTGATCATTTTGGTTCTGAAGCCCAGGTTCACTCCCATACCAGCAGGTGTTGCAGTTTAAGATTGACTCTTAGATTTTTCAGAATTTTATGGGCTGAGCATCTGAATCAATGTAAAGTAAATACTGTTTCCATTATATATGTGTGTGCGTCTGTGATTCCTATATCATCTGGTGTGCGTGTTAGTCTGTCTTAATGTGCATGCCTGTACAATGATTCAGTCTCTTTCTGTGTCTCCAGGGAGACGAGCCCGGTCTCCCGTGGCGACGTGGTGCATCTGGAGGGCCCGTGTGATGCCGGCTCCTGGTTGGTGGACAGGGAGCAGGGCTTCCTGGTTCTGCTGCCTGATTTGTTGATCTCAGGAACGAGCATTGCCAGCTCCATCCGCTGCATGAGGTGTGCAGTGCTGGGGGACATGTTCAAGGTAAATCGAGGTATTCAAGGTACCACCTGTGTGCGTAGTCCTCTCTCCCTGAAGCGAACCAGAGTCCCGGCACACTTGCCTCTCCGTCTCTGTCTCACTGCTTGGCCAAGGGCCAGAACGCCTTTGACCAAGATGTCCAGCAAATCCACGGATGAGGCGAGAAAATAGGGACATACATCAGATGGTGTTGAGTCCCTGATGTTCAGCATCTCGCCCCGTGAAGATAATCCGAGTGTAGTCACAATAAACGGAGTTAAAGGTCTCATTGCATCGTTTTTTCATTAATTTTGCGGTGCTCATTAGTATTAATGAATGCCCTCTGAGAAATGCTCCCGTGCGCCTGTTTCTGGCTGTTTTAGTTGAGGAATAATGTGGGCGGAGCGAAACGACTTGTTTTTGGCCCTTACTCATGAATATATAAATGACTTGCCTCTGATTGGCTAACAGCACCGTTGGCACAGTTGGAATTAACTTCCAAAACTTTTCAAACTTTTCAAAAATATATACATTAACCAGCCACTTGGTAAAATACAACCACACAGTAGTAAACCAATGGTACATTTTTATTGTGTGTTTGGAATCTACCAGCCATTAATATATTTCAACAGCATTTGGCTGGTGGCTAGTGCTAATTTCCATCTCTGGCTTGTGCCCATTTCATGCATGATTAGATGCTAACGTGGATAACAGAAAGGTTTTTTATTTTAACTTACAGACTGCGAGCTGGTGGTCGATCGTCGTGATGGTACAGATCCAGGTCTTAATAACAACCTCGCAGTAAAACCACTACTGTAGGCACCGAAGTTGGAAAAGTCACTGTGCTCAAAATGATCAGAACACAGCGTTAAATTCGCGTAGTACTTCCATGGTGGTGTTCCAAAGATTAATTCCAACCATTTCTTCCTCAAGTCTTCTTTCTTGGGCAAGCCATGCAACGTTGATGTTTTACTGCCACAAATAAAACAGG
>OMKK01083494.1:0-10099 GCA_900302305.1 Polymixia japonica | reverse complement strand
CATGTCTTCCTGGTGTTCGCGTGGGGTTTCCCCTCTCAACCAAGCACATGTAGGTTAGGCTAGATGAGAATGTGTGTGTGTGTGTGTGTGTGTGTGTGTGTGTAATGACCTTGTAATAAACTGGCGGCCCATCCAGGGTGTCTCCTCCTTTGTGTCCAAATAGAGCCGGGACAGGCTTCAAACCCCCGGGACCCTGAACAGTAACGGGGTCGAGGAGTTAGAGAGAGCTGTGTTGTTTTTATCATAGAGTGCAGCTGTTCCTCTAAAATACTGTACTCACTTTAACTAATGTATAATAGTAGTAGTAGTAAAAAAGAACAGGAAGTGGAAGAAAATATTACATATTACTAATAATACATTATAAAACTTATATATTATTAACTTTAAAAATACTTTACTGATTTTGCATGGGAGCGCTTTATAAACCTTTGCCAACATTAAGTTTAATTGAACTGTTTCTGAGTAGTGAGTGACAGGTCATAAAGGAGGGACAGATGACACCAGAGGATGGGGAGAGGAGAAGATGCAGATGAATAGAGGAGATAGAGGATAGAGGAGATAGAGGAGAAGAGAGAGATGGAGACGGAGATGTTTTCTATGTCTATTTGATCAGATTTTCATGTGTTCTCCTTCTTAGCTTGTTCTGTGTTTATACCAATGATGTACAAGATTAGAGACTTGTTTAACATAGATGTGATATCAAAAGACAATGAACCACTTTATAAGGACCAGTTTATTATCACTACTTTGTAAAACTTGGTTTACTGGATATGTGGCTTAGTGAAGGATTGATGAAGTGATCTTACTGATTTAAAGATTAGGATTACACGTTAAACATGAGTACTCTTTAATTAATCACATTTTTGTATTATTCCTGTAGTCCAGCTCTCTCCCTGTCCCGTCCATGAGATGTACAATTTAATCCACCTGTCTTACTATGTCCTGGTGTACAGTTAGTGTTTTGTGACCCTGTATGTTTGTGAAAAATGAATGAAAAATATAATTGAAAAAATACATATAATAATCGCATTTTAACAAAAAAATGAACAGAAAACATGTTCAAAACTATTGCGTCATCTTTTAGCAGAGGTGGTCCTGGTTTTGACGAGTTTTGATCTGAGCACAGCGCAGGAACGGAACTGCTTTTGGAAAAATAATAATTATGGACTAGATAGGGAACAAATTCTGGATAAATTGTGAAGAGGGCCTGCCCTGAAACGTGAGAAAAGCTGAATATTTTGATGTATAACGTGTCTGTACCCTTTAAACTGTAGCAGCACTGACAAGTTAAAGAAATTGGTGTCTGTAGCTTTAAGAGTCTGCTGTCAATATGTGAAAACATGGCCGCATTCAAACTGACGCCATTCAAAACTATAAGTCGCATGGTTTACATATTTACATCCTAGGAATTGGCGGGAATAACTGAACATTTTGATGTATAATGTGTCTATGTCACATTAAAACTGTAGTAACGCTGGCAGTTTAAAATATGGGTCCAAAATGTGAAATGACCAACTGTCTCTAGTGGCATTCCGAACATTCCACAATGTATTTCAATGGAGAGCACTACTTTCAAACAAACGGCGATATCTTCAAAACTATAAATCACATCGCTTAGATGTTTGATTGACAGCATGGAAATGTGAACATTTTGATGTAAACTATGTCTATGTGGCCCCAAAACTGTAGGAGCAGTTGTAGTTTACATAACGTGTGGTGATCAGCTGCCACCATTCTATCCCCTATGGGAATTCCTCTGGGGTTAAAGTGGTATACCAGTTAAAGTGGTATATTTCCAGAACCGTGCATGGTAACTTTCCATAAAGTAATAGCAACTTGAACTGCGACAAGCCGCACGTTTCAATGCATTTCATGTCTTCCTACTGCGAAATCTGTGGGAGGGAGGTGTAGTGTTGCCAAAACGTCTGTGGAAGAATATTAATAATAAGTACGCATATATATGTGAGATAATAGCGGGCTAGCAGCATACAAGCCCTCAAATAAAACACTGTCTGCACCACTACTAGCTAGCTGCTATATACAGCATTAGCTACATGGCCTATGTCTAGAACTGCATTGTCTTTTAGAATCGTATCCCAAAACTCCTTAGCATGGCAACAGGCACTAAATCTGATCGTTTCAAACGCAACAACTGCTGATAGGCGTTTTTTTTGCCCCAGGACTATTTTTGTGTGACAGTATCAAAGACAAGGATAATTACCTGCAGTGTCTAGCTTTGTACAAGAAATTATCCTGGTTTCCTTTGTAAATAGAATGCGCATAGGCTTCCATGGTGAATGGTGAATTACTGTACACAATGATTTAAGATTTACACTAGCAATCAGGTCAGTGTGATATTTGTGTTTGTATCAGTCTAGTCTTAAGGCTTTATCCTGTTGATGGAAGGTTTGTATTAGCATTAGCTTCTGACCTTTAACTTTGAATTGGCCTTTGCTTTGTGGTTTAAGGTTTAGGTTAGCAGTAACCTGTTGTTTACATTTATATCAGCCTTATCTTATTCATGTAAGCATTAATCATCTGATTCACTTGAGTGGAATCATTGTTGGGTTTTCTGGGTAATAAGAGGCTATCACATACTCAAGTTTCAAGTTTATTTATTAGCAAAGTACTGATATTTTTTAACTGAATTCGATGTCAGTTAATGACATTTCTGAGGAAATTGATTTGATTGTTGAAAAGACAATGAACTAGATCACCATATTTACAATTGTTTGTTAAGCAGAATCGATGTGGAGCTATCTCATAGTTACACTGTTTCAGTTAATTATATTTCTGAGGAATTTCAGATTGTTCAATAGTGTTTAGGCATTAATGTCAAACAGATTTACATTTAGGGAAATGGTCAACAGCTCAATGGGTAGAGCATGGCACCAACACTGACAGGGTTAGGGGTCCATTCCCTTTGTAACTCAACTTTGTACATTTTTCAGGAGGAAATAACTGCTTCTATTGTAAAAGGAATAAAGTAGCTGTTTTTTCATTTACTGATGTTTGTATTTCTTGATGCAGGTTGCAACATGCCAGGGGATTTACAAATAGCTGTCATGCTAGGCTAGCCACGTCGGAGCATGAGACATTGTACGTCGGAAATTGTTTTTGCTTTCTGTCCAAAGTACTTGATAAATAGATATTAAATAAATAGATATTTTCAGAGTTGATTCCAGCAGCAGGATGCATGTATCAGCTCAAAAATGCCAAAAATAAATCAGAGGATCAGCCTCCATGTATCCAGTGATTGTTGGTACAACTCACTTTCTGAACAGTTGAGCGAGCTGTTTTAAGCTAGCAGCTCCCTGCCATTAACCTATTGTTGCTGAGACCTATAGCAAGGCTAGACGTTTTAGGTGTAATGTTGTGAACCAGGTATAATTTCAGGGTAGTCTAGGTGTATAGTTTGGTGAGAAAGGGGATACTTCTTTTATGCTAGAACTTCCTGTTGAGCCTTCTGAAGGTGTCTTTGACCTTAGAAACATCTACAGTAGTTAGTTAGTGAATGTTGCCTGTCCGATGGTCCAGTAGCCTAATGTCCTCTACGGTAACAATTTGTGGGTTAATACTTTTTCAGATCTCAATTTAACTTAAGTATGAATATATATAGTAAACATAAATGGCTGTCTGGAGATCCAGATCCTGTTCAGTTACAACATTTTAGAGAAGAACATGATGGTGTCACATAACATTATTGAGCAATTTCAGATTGTTAGTTGTTGGATGTTTTAGACTAGTTTAATGTTAAAACATCATGAGGTCACGATGCTGATAGTTTGAGTTAAGAGTAAGAAAGGTGTCAGATAGATAAAAAGCATTAGATTGTTATACAGATAGTTATTACAGGGTTTGGTAGTTACACACCCCTATACTCATCTCTCCTTCTGCTCTCGTCTCCTCCCCTATCCTCTCCTATTCTCCCTTCTCCTCTAATGTCTTTTCCATCATTTGAGCTTCATTAATGAGAGTTAAATGCTTAGATTATTGCTTGATATCTTTCCTTTGTAAAGCGTTGATTTCATTTGGTCATTAAAGACCTTTAATGCTTGCACTGCAGTCATTACAGGACTAAATGTGAAAATATTTTCAAGCTTCTCTCTCTCTCTCTCTCTCTCTCTCTCTCTCTCTCTCTCTCTCTCTCTCTCTCTCTCTCTCTCCCGAGGAGATCTGGCAGACAACTCTACAGAGTTGGTTTCTTTTAGTCGAGTTGAGGAAACATCCTCTATTCACCGCCGGCTTCATGTTTTGCGTTTTAACCCAAACATTCAAATTCAACTGTGCCACAACAATTTACTATCCTGTTGGCTCACAAACATTACAGCTAACGAGTTCAGTATGACATAAATACCCTGATATAGAAACGTAGTGCAGTGCAGTGCATGGCTCATGGCAGCCCAGTCATGTGTGACTCCAGTAGTGCAGACAGAGAGGAGCGTGTGGAGGACAAGGGGTCTGAATGATGAGCTTGATGCAACAGGTTAAGTGTTAAGTGTTTCTAGCCTAAACAATCACGGAGATAGACCCTTATGCATCTGGCAGTACGTCCTTCATTTTGTGTTTCCCCACATCACTCGAACGCGAAAGATTGATGGAACAGAGCGATGCGCAATTCACCTTCAAGACAACTTGCATAAATAAGCTTATCAATGACAAATGGAATAGTGGAGATTAACAGTCCTCAGCAAAAAAGTGAGCACAGCAGGATGTGAGACAGGGGGTAAGTTAGCTAACAGTACAGTTGAGTTGTCTATTAGTTGTATTTCTATGGACCTCCACCCTGGACACACGTCGCTTTGCAGTTTGCAGATCCGGTCTCAGCGGATACGGAAACGGAACGTCTTTTCCATCGATTACATTTCTGATGCAAAGCCTCTGTAGTGGCTTCCAAGATGTAATCTTATGGATCCGACAAGTTTCTTCAAGTACTTCTTGGAAAACTTAGTTTGGTATGTCCATGGTTTATTCTAACTCTGATATAAATGACCAGATACAGTTTTGGAGAGCCTGGTGTCACGAGGTTAATGGACCTTCCATCTTTTGTTGGAGGTCAAACAACCCACCCGACCCCCCATCGACTATGAGGGGCGTTCACCACATTTATTCAGAAATAAAAATGCCTTCAAAGGAATGGATCTACTAAAGCCTTGTCCACACTAATATTGATATTTTTCTAAACTGATATGTACAAACTCACCCTTTTTATTTTTGTTAGTAACACAAGTAATGGCAATGCTCATTAATTAAGAAGAATAAAGTATTGGGCATTTCAGTATTAGCATTATTAGTATTAGCATTTTCAGTATTAGGGAAATAATTTAAATTAAGTCAACTTGCTGATGATGGCTACATTATTCTTAAAAGATAAAAAATCAGTGGCATATATTGAAGGGGTTTCAAAAAGAATATTAGTAAATCTGTGTTATTTTCACTTAAGGAATGTCATGTGACAGATGGACATGGAATTCCTGTTGAAGATAAGGAAGTTTAGTTTGTAACACTAAAGACCGTGGAGGTCTGGAAAGTCTAGGTTTTAGCTCTCTTAAAAATTCATTTAAGATTAAATGGATTATTGAATACTTAAAAAACAAGGATAGTATTTGGAATATTTTCCAGACTTACCTGTTTGATCCAGTTGGTGGTATCAAGTTTCTACTCAAATCTGACTTCTCTGTTGATAAGTCGTTGGCAGTTTTTCATCGGTAAGCACTGACAGCTTGGTTATTAGCTTACAAACTTAACTTTTTGCCTCATAGGTCCTTCATATGGAACAATAAAGACATCCAATATAAAAATAGGACTATTTTCTATCGCACATGGTTTAATAATGGAATACTGACAGTTTACTTCAAAATGGTTTGAATTTTAAACCAATGATTTCGGGCTTCATTATTTAATGATATATTGTGGGAGAAAGCATGGAAAATTAGTGATAAATACTGTATCAATAATACATTTAAGGAAGTGTCTTTCAAGATATTGCATATAATTTATCTGGTAAAACATCAGTTAGAAAGATTCAAACTGGATATTGATTATAAGTAATAATACATTTTTGTGGACTAGAAAAAGAGAATATCTCATCTATTTTTTCACTGTATATATACAAGAATGTTCTAGATTGATGTAGCCAAAATCCACACTTTAGAAGGTGTTTTAAAAAAATATCAGCTTTAGTCACCTAAAACTCCATTTGCATGTGGATAAGAGGCCAAAACGGAGGAAAATGTTTGTTTTGCAAAATATCCGTGTTACTGTGGACAAGGCCTCAGTCTAACGGGCGCCTGGCAACACATCCTGTGGGCACTGAAGCTTGGATTGCAGAGAACCTTGAGGGCAGAGTCTCTGCCCGTGTTCTCCCATTACAACTTGATTGTATTGATCGCTGTATCGATAATCCAGTAATGTCATTGAATAGTCAGCATGAAAAGCTCATCGGGGAGGTGTCTTGCAACTCTCTATATGATAAATGAATTGGGTCTCAGAAATGTCCTACGAACTGCCTCATAACCATCGACTGTCATTCCTCTGAAAAGATCCAAGGCTAGAAGACTTAGCAACATGGTCAGGGCAAAACAGAGACGCACACAGAGCCAGTTTATGGTTGTTAGGCCTATTTGCCTCCATACCACTGATGTGAATGAAACTTCATTTTGCACCAGTAAACTCACATTGACCAAGGTCTCCATGATTCATCAACTTTGTTGGTAGTGCTTACCGTTATCTAACACCGGTTTGTCTGTGACCGGGCGCTGCTAACTCCTGGCTGCTGGAGGTGCTCAGCGGTGATATTGCAAGCGTTTCCTCGTAATCCTTCGCCCATGGCTGTTAATGGCAGCAGAGCTCCAGCCCAGGGAGACATGGATGAGCTGTATCAGGGCTTCATTACTCCCCTGCTGTGGGAGCAGGGTTTCACAGCCATACCGTGATAAATGACTGCATCGGCTCTGCTCAGGCATGCAACAGAAGTTTAAGGGTTGGTTTAGGTGTCAAGGGAGGTGAGTTATTCTATGGGGCTGGGTGAGGCATCCTTGTTGCTCATACTACGCACTCGTGACATTGTGCGATTAAGTTTTATATAGTTTACAGTCTATAGTTTTATACTCAAAGGGCGTTACAGGTCCAACGGGGCATTCATTCGCTGTATCGGTGGGAATCGACTACCTCAGTGACCTGCTCAGTGATCACAATGTTGTCCTTTCTCAACAGAAGAGGTGGATTTGTTGGAGCATTTCTCTCAGGTTGCAGTCAACGCCACCAACGTTTCCTTGTCTTTGGACAGCCAGAGTTGTCAGACGCTCCACATTGGCCTTTACGGCAGCCTGATGATGGCCACATACCAGGCGTTTGGATCAAGGTACTATGATGTGTCATCGTTTTTTTTTTTCAATTTGACTTTAGTTATCGTAGGCTGAAAGAAAGGCACACTTTGATGCCTGTACAAATCTGATTCAAATCTGTACCCAGAAGATAATGCATGAAATTATTAAAACAGTCCCTTCCAATATGTTCCTCTGTCCTCTGTAGCATAAGTTATAATTTTCTAGTATCTTTATGTGTTTGCATGAACACATGCATATATGCATTTCTGTGCATGTATCTGTATGTGTGCGTGCAACTGTATGCCTCTGTGTGTTTGCATGTGGATGCGTTCCTCTGCAGCTTCGCAGATGAGTTCAGTGTGCTGATGGAGGTGCGTAGCTCCCAGAGGGAGGAGAGCAGCCTGGTGACCCTGCTCAGCTATGACCATCACATCCACCTCCAGCTCCGCCTCGGACCGCGCTCGCTCACCTACGTCTCCACCCAACACAGAGATTACGAGTATGTCAGTCCTCCAGAGAACGGCTTTCTCGCCGACGCCAGTTTATACTGTAAACCGAGCATGCCCGAGCTTTTGACATGAGGGTTCCATGTCAATGTTTCCATGAAATGTAGGGGGTGAGCCACGGGTCAATAATGTGATTGATATTGACTCTTTAGAAATGTAATATTCATTCACTTCTTCGCTCTTATGTTATCGTGGTGCGTGCTCGTATTTCATTAATTTAATTAAACGATATCGAAATAGGATAACTGTTAGTCCCTTGAACTCTCTCTTCTTCAGTTTAACTTCCCTCAATCCTGTCCAGGTTCCCGGTGAGCTCTCTGTGTGACGGCCGGTGGCACCAGGTGTCGGTGGGGGTCTCCCGCTCCTGGCTGGAGGTGTATGTGGACTGTTCTCTGGTAGAGAGGGTTGGCTGGGCCTACCCTGGGCAGGACATCACCACCGAGGGTCTGCTGGTGATCGGTGGCATCCTGGAGGGCTTTGAGATTCCTTTTGAAGTAAGCAACTGTCCTCAGTGCTGTTGGTTTGTTTAAGACACGTAGGTTATTGTTTGCTTTGCAGTCAGTTAAGCTGGCAAACTGTGGCTAGATTCATTTCACAGTAGAACGTGGTTGATTGTATCCCCTGTTTACATTTCTGATTTTCAGCTTTGAGTGATTGTGAAACTGTATTTTAATTGTTGTGAACCATTATATTGTAGATGGTTGATTTTTTTTTTTAAATTAACTTAATAATAACTTCTTTAAACTCGATGTGACAGGACACATAGCTACTAAAGGACACATTAGCAGGGAACAAACCTGTGTCTTTTTGGTTACAGGACACTCGGCCAGCCTGCCAACCAAAATGTACCTAAACCTTCAGTAATTGAACAGAAATCCTGTAGTCCCTAGTAACCCTGCCATCCTGTGCTGTTCCTCCACACCTTTGGACGCCATGCTGTGTCCTGTTGGCATATCATATAATATAATACCATATATCATTATGTATGCTGTGTGCTTCTTCAGCCTCGCATGTAAGACCTCTGGTCAAGGTCATGGGAACGGCATGGGAACATCACAATAGTAGGGAATTCTCATGGATATACATCTATATCCTTGTCCAACCCTATTGACCCCATCAATAGTGACCTCTTCCAGACACCAGTTAGTTAACAATCTATATGATAGGAAGGGTGAAAGGTGGAGTTTCCTGTGGATTGCCATGGGTGACCTTTGACCTTTCAGCAGTGTGTCATCTTCCTTCTTGCGTCCCCAGGGGGCTGTGAGACAGATGACCTTTGCTATGGAGGATCCCGGCGCTGCCAGAGACCACTGTGCTCTTCACCTGCCTGCCTGTGAGCAGTCCACCTCCAAGGCCCTCAGGGCGGTACACTTACACCAGGTAGAAAACCTGATTTACATTTACATATTTGTTGGTTTTTTTCCTTTATGTTCATTTTAATTGCTTGTGCATTTGTCTTGATTTTCTAATTTGAGATTGTAAATGGATATTTGGTAACAATATTTCTATGCGTTAACCTATGAGTAACCTGTGAGTACTTATTTTAGTACATAATGTTTGTACTTTGCACACTTCCTGGTGTATGTTTTGCGTAATAGTGCGATATTTGCTCTTCAGTACATTACAATAAGCTATTACACAGATATTTTGATAAGGGTGTTTATGCTAAACATTCTGATGTTGGAATTGCTTTATGAACAGTCGTGCCTTGTTGTTTTAGAGCTATAAATCGTCCCCTGGCGCCCATGACAACAGTACAGAAGGTTCCACAGAGGAGGAGGACATACATATGGTGAGTTGACAATAAGAAGACTATGTTCTGTTACACAGTTGACAAGCTGCTGATGTCATGCTGTGGACCCGCTCCATATTTACACATTGATTTAGGGCTGGATTCTGTTTTCCCTTTTGAGTGATGGCTGCTGCGTTTGGTCACATTAGTTGGCCTCAAATGGCTGATTGTAAACGAGCGGTGAATATCGCTACGTAGTCGTAACACAATGTAGGCACAGAGGTAAGCAGTGACATATGGAGCGAGCAGCAGATGAATGCCTGAAGTGTCTGGGATGTAAAGTGATGGAAGTGACGTCCACTGATCTGTCATTCGTCCCTGTTCCTCGTGGGGAAGGGCAGGGATTCATTAGTAGCATGGAAACGGGCCTGTTTCAGAGCATGCTTTGTCACAGCAGGGTATCGTGACTGTGTGTGTGTGTGTGTGTGTGTGTGTGTGTGTGTGTGTGTGTGTGTGTGTGTGTGTGTGTGTGT
>OMKK01083492.1:0-12292 GCA_900302305.1 Polymixia japonica | reverse complement strand
AACATGCCCAGCCTCCCAAGGCCCCGGGTGACAATAACGGCTTTGGGAAAACACCAACGTACTACTCCTCTGACTACCAGGATATGCCCAAGACAGACCTGGTGAGTCTTACTAGTTACACACACACATACATACACACATACACACACACACACACACACACACACACACACACACACACAAACCACTTGTTTTTGAATTCCCAAGCTATTAAATTAGGTAATATGTTACAGATATTGCAGGTGTACACATTGGTTTCACACAGTTGTGAATTTATATTCTCAATTTATAATTCCGGCACTTCCCCCTAAGTCAGTAACTACTGAGGTTGAGCAACGGTGAACGCTGGTTGAATCATATGCCTGTGAGAGTTCCACCTCTCATATCCTGCAGTGATTAATTTTACTGGCTTTATTGCATATAGAACATTTAAGCAGAATAAATTAAGGTATAAAGTATAATATACAATATTTTTAGTATGCTTTTTCTCTTTGATAATGCTGTATCCTTTATATTCAATATACTTCCTACATTGGAGAACATTGGTCCCGCAAGGCAACCACGCTCAGACTGTTCAAGGCATCAACATAATATAACAGATATGTCAACTAGAGTATGTGCCGGTGTGTAAATTCTTGACTCCAGTTATATCTATGCCATATACAGTATCAATTGGTTAGACGGAAAGCTGATTCTGGGAAATATTTATGAAATTCAGGACAGTCAATATAACTAGCCTGCTGAATCGTTTGTGCATGTTCTTAAAAAAGGCACCACCCACTGGATATGTTTTTTTTCCCAGATAGCGTGTCAAATGGATGCTAGCTATGGTTATGACACCTTACTGTCTGCAGGCCAATGAACCTTAAATGATTCATTATATTTTTTAAAGCTGGAGTGCGGGACCTTGTGTCGACCCCTTCTGGCAGTGAGAGTAATTACAACAACACTGTTGACGCTTCTGAGGTTTTTCCGCCGTAGGCTCCGTCATACTCCTAGCTGCCGCGACGTACTCCGTCGCTACGGTCGCTGCTGTTGCTCCCCCCCCTCCCCTCTTCAACTCTGGCAAAACAATCATCGCAGGTTGTCGTATAACGCATCACTACCGGTGCTCCAACGCGGGAAAGTCTCACCAGACACCAGATTTAAAAACTCCCGTACTGTGAAATGCAGAGAGATTTGCCCGCCGGTGATAGGCTTAATCAGCATCGGGTGAACTCGTTTGGCAGGGGGCTTGAATGTAACGGACGGTCATTTATAAGTCCCACACTTAAGCTTTAAAGTCATGAGATAAAATTCACTCATGAGATGTTTTTGAGCTATCTCGCTATGTTGTTGTCTTTAATGAAGGTTGTTCCATCTTCCAGGCTTGCATAGCCTCAGGACTGTTGCCATCCATCAGGACTGGGTCATAATTTATGATGGGCCACGGGGAATAAATTCTTAGACTGGAATCTAAGCGTAATGGCTGGTTAGCATGGCCACAGGGAGCCTCTGCCACAACCCCATTACCTCGTGTCTGCTACTGATTTACACAGGCCCAGTTTCTTTCTGATTTGCATGTACAATGATTAAGTGTACATTACCCAAGACCTGTTCTACCAGTTCACCACACATGACTGTAGAGCAGTTGAAAGTCTGTGAATATAATAGCGTATACATGCAGCTATTAAAAAGCACAATAATTATATATATATATATATATATTGAGTTTTTTTATGAGTTTAGGAATCACAGAAATCAAATCTTAGATATAGTTTAATACTCGTACACCTCAGTCTTCAATTCCCAAAGGGGATAGAAATTGATTTGTTTTAAAATATGCCTCTTTTTCAAATACCGTCATGTGGTCACCCCCATCTGGAAATTTCATGCATTTATTGACGTGACGCTGCATTTCAGACAGGCCTTTTGTCTTTGTTTAGTTTTTTGTGCCACATCCCTGTTTGCCTTTCACGCTTGAACGCGCTGTGCCAAGATACCTCACAAACACTCTCGTCAGCCCTATCTCCTGTGTGTCCAAGTGATTGCTGTAATCTTTCCCATCCGTCGTCTTGGGCTCGAGCTCATTTGTATGGGCGGTGGCATTGATCCACGGTCGCGTTTCTCCGCTCTCCACCTCGCCCTCAGAAAACATACAGTATAGACGGAAGACAAAACGCGGGCTGCGGTGACTACCAGTCTACAATGACTACAGTTTCGCCGCATGCATGCGCGCACACACACACACACACGTGAGCATATATGTAGATAACGGAGCGTAATCGATCTCTGATGTATTTACTTTGAATTTTATTTCTCATTAATAATAATGCGGTGCTTTTATTGATCCCTGTTGAGAAATTTTCTTTCTCCCTCCCAGATGGAGGTCAGGTCAGAGCTGGCGGGGGTTTTCAGCGTGTTTGATCAAGAGCACTTCCGCAGGGCGGAAGGGGCAGGGGCTTGATCCTGGGTCCTCCAATTGAATGGCGGTCTGCCTACTCACTATGTCACCTCGCTGCCTGTGATCATTTTAATTCAGGCCCAAATGACAGAAATCCAAGGCTTACGTCCGCACCCACCGACACTAGTTATTAGGGATGCACAATACAGTATATTGTTTATCTTATCAGTATCGGCTGATAATGGCTTAACTATGTGCCGGCGATGTTGGCGTCGGTGGAAAGACAGTCAGCTCGCGTCAAAGGGTCTACCTGTAGAACAAAGACAAGAGTAAAGATGTTTGAAAACGTTAGGCCACAATAAATGTTACATATTTTCTACATTTAAGTTGGAAGTAATTTGTCCTTCAGCGAATGCAGACACATGGAAACAGTGTAGTTTTCAGTAATGACTCAGGACATGTATCAGTAAAGCAGTTCTTTCTACATGTCTGCATCGGCACCAAGCATTTAGAAAGACACGTGGTATGACAATGAAATTAAAAAATGTCGGTATCAGCTGACACGACCATATTAATTATCGGTTATCAGATATCAGCCAAAATTTCAATATTGTGCATCCCTACTAATTATTTAACCTTTATTGTCTTTTGTAAATACTTTGCATATTAATTTTATCATATGCACATATATGCACTGTACATACATACAGTAGCTGAATAGTTGAAACTGGATACAATGTAGGAAGCTGTGAACTTGTAATATTGTAGGCATATTGAATCATCAAACCTCAATGCACTGCAAATTTCTTATGTAATATTCTGAGAGCATTGCATTTAAGCAACTAAGATAGTATTTATGTCTGGGCCATAAGACTTCGGGTCTTACTCAAATTCTTTCTTTTGTCAGCGAAAATAGAAAGGAATTTTCATTAAAAGAGTCTGCTGTTTCTGCCCTGCCAGGAAACTCTTTTTTTTTTTTTTTTTACTTGAGAGCAATATTGGTAACTGCTGTGTCGCTAGAATTAGAACAGGCTATATATATATATAAATAAGAGGATTCTTCCCTTTGAAATCCTGGTGTGTGCGTGCGTGTGTGTGTGTGTGAGTGTGTGTGTGTGCGCGCGCGCGTGTGTGTGTGTGTGTGTGAGAGAATGTTGTGCACATGCTCTTAGGGAATAATTTAATGTCAGCATTTTTTCAGATCATGGCCTCAATTATACCGTTCTCCTCATTGTCTTGACTGCTCGCTTGGCAGATGATGCCGTATCTCTGTTCCTGTTGTTCGTATGGCCTGGAGAACATTGTCCGATGCTATTTGTTCAGACTGGAGCGTACAACATGAATCGTGTCTAATGCAATGAATAGCACAGAATATGTGAGCCACAGGATTTGATATTTGAAAATTTCTGCATGGATAAATCAACGTGTAGGCACTTTAAATGAGTCATTAGCCTTTCCATCAACCTTTGTTCAACCAAGTAGCCCTGGCTACTTTCAGTATACATGACTGTTGTTCACATTTCAATGTGTTACCTGATGGGGCTTTTCCAGGCATCTGTGGACCATGAACATTGGTGAGAACACACACATACACACACACACACACACACACACACACACACACACACACACACACACGTCACACACACACACACACACACATCACTGAAGAAGATTTATGTCTGCTTATCTGTCTGTTTGTTTATGTCTGCTTGGTTCTAGTTTATAACCATCACTGAATGAACATTGAGTCTAACCTGGAGCACACACTCATCATGACACGCAAGTCATGTCACCAGACCCCAGGTAGTGACAGTGAGTGTACGCTGTACGTAGACAGAAAGGGAGAGATATTAATGTGTATCACATGGGTGGCCGCCACCCATACATACGGGAGGATTTTTGTATTTATAATTTTATCATCAACAGTGAAACATGACATTTACGTCACTGAGACTGCGGTCTATATGTTGTTTTTCCGTTAACCTTAGGACTTTACTTTTTACCATGTCTTATTCCATTAGCTTGTTTGTGGCTCTGCTACCGGCCCAGGTTGATTTATGACCGTTAGGCAGGATGAGCAGTGTTTTGTTGATTGATAGGTCTTAACCTTTGGCACCAGAGACTGGTTAACAACCTTCCATACAGATCTTCGTAACAAGTGCGCTCTGCAACTGAAACGCAGCATATCCTAGCTAAACACTTATCTTCCAGTCAATTATTCTTTAATCATGTGTACAAAGAAGATTAGCCCCTGTTGGGACCACACTTGGTTGGCATGATAACAGGCTGGCCATGGACTCCCATTAGATGTATACTATAAGCCTAAAAGGCCCTAATACCTGTGTATTTTCTTTTTAAACTCCAGTAAGTAATCCTTTAAAAGCATTCCTTTCAAGGTGAACTGATTGTTCCATTCGGTGCCAGTTTCCTTGTGTGTTTGCTGTTTAGATGGACCCTGAAATATTTATTCCGGTCCCCTTAGGCCTTTAAACAATAAATGCATCATTGACTGTGCGGCTGAGTGAATAGAACAGCCGACACTGCAAGGTAAACCTTGTGCTTACGCATTTATTTCCCTGTTAATACCAATTCTTTCTTCTTCACGTTCTTTTTCTCCTTTCTTTTACTTTCCTTCCTTACTAATTCCTCTCATTGTGTTTTGTTTTTTTTTCTTTCTTAACCCTTTTTCATCGCATTTAATCTCTTCCTCTCACGCCGATCGGCTCTGTTTTTATTGTGGTGTTATTCTTTACGACCCAAGCTTGGTCGAGTTTCACAGTCGGTGACCATGGACCGAGTCTCTGTGTGTGTGTGTGTGTGTGTGGGGGGGGATATATTTCTGAATGTCTTCCAGTGCTCGGTTGTTTACAGAGTTACCAACAGAAGTGGCGAACGTTATACCGTCTACTATTTTGTGTAAGGTGTACAAGAAGTACTGCTGTTGCTGTATATTTCCCGTCTTAACAAGGTGACTTATGATGACTATTTAAAGCCCCATTGTGAGATGTGTTTAATGTTAAAATAACACGAATAGATTGCGTGCTCATGCGACGTTTCAGCGAAATATGATTTTCGCAACAAGTGTCTGCCGCTCCGGCTCGGCCAGCGTGTTGATATTCTCTCTCTTTTTCTAAACCGCGTTGACAACCCCCGGACCGTATCTAATCTCCTCGCAAGAATCCGAGGACCTGTAGTGTGTGAGGTTTTTTTTTTTTTGATGGATCGGGGCAGGGAGCGACGCAGAGATGGCCCAGGGGAGGAGAAAAGCCCGGCTTGTTTTGTCAAACGCTCACATAATACGCGTCGAGAAAGTTCACCAAGGAATGCATTCGAATGTAGAGCAGCTGCTGGGGGGGGAGGGGGTTGCTTTTGGGAGGATATATACTGGGAACTGTAGCAGTTGGTTCAGTTTAGTTCAGTGCTTTGCTCAGCGGCACTTTGCTGGTAGGTACATACACCGTAGGCGAGTGCTACTCGTTCAGATAACACATCCAGACCGTCCCCGCTGGTCCAGGTATTACAACTAGTAAGCTTCCGGTCACGTTCTCGCTGAGTTATATTCTGCAGGATGGGCCTTTGAAGTTTACGTGACTGTTCTAAGATACACCTCAACTTCTCTTTTCTCTGTTGCCGAGGTGTGTAAAGGCCAGTATATATAATCACCTCCGTAAACTCATTGATTGGACCCTCACATGATAGGCCTGCGTGCCATTATTGAAATTGGACTGATGCTAAAAAAAGAGAGAGAGCCGTTTGGCATCTGGACGTAAAAAAGGAATCTGTTGGCAGCTGTCTGGTATACACAAACGTACGCTTGCCCCCAGGAGCACGTAGGGTATAAATAGGCTAAAATCCAATATAGTAAGCAAACTGAAATCTCCTACCGCAGAGCATTTATTAAAAGACAAATGGCAACCTCAAAAAAAGAAGGCAACAGCACAATAAACTGACCCTGTTTTCAACTCTGGCAGTCTGTCTGGGGAGTGGTAGTAGCTTCAATAGCTCTGCTGGAAATGTTAATCCAGACATGTTTCCTATTATATCTGTGAAAGTTACTACAGTGGCACAATGTGAATGCTTTAAACACTGAGCGTGCGTGAGTGAAAATTTTTGCTTAGTTTGTTTTTGGTATTGATATTTCAACCTGCCACATATAAAAATCCTTTAACAGAGGATTTTTTTTTCTCAGCAGACAGAAGGAGGTGTTTACTATCTGGAAAGCAACACTTATGCTCCCATACCATACTATACCATTCCTTACTACCAATGAGCACTGAACTCTACACCCTCCCACCGACTGGGTCTTATTTCTGTCCCGTTACTGTATAGAAACACAAGCCTAGCCAATATTTCCTTTGTCAGAGAGAGAGAGAGAGAGAATTTGGACAGTTGGACGTGCGTGATACTGCGCCTTATCTCGCTTGTCTTCGCCCTGTCGATAGGAGCGCCAGACCGGCGAAACGCTCATATTGGTCGTTTTGGGTCATATCGACAAACAACCTATACTGCCGTTTCGCTAGGAGATCTTGTTGTGCAGGTGGGCTCAATTTATTTGTCAACAGATGTAGTGCTCGCATTTGACGATTGACATTTTCTAAACGTAGGGAAATTTGGAGTGCTTCTATTGGCAGGTTGTGTGTGTATGTGTGTCAGTGAACAATGATCCATCATAACATGAATAATTTACTAAAGACCATTTGGGAACATACAGTAAGTCAATCATGTCAAATGTTGCTCATAATTAAACCATAGAAGCCAACATGCCTTATAAATGGTTGTTTGTACTTCCACAAAACAAACACAGCCCGGCTTCGGCCTTTTTTCTTTTTTTTTTTTTACTTTATTGACGCTATTTTGACTTTTCTCATAAAAGCTCATAACAGGGTGGAGAATGAGAGTAATTGAGTATGAAGCCTGTTTAAAATGTCAAGACTAAATACAAATGGATGTCACAGCCGTCAGGGTTATCTTCTATTTTTCTTTTGTAACCTTTCTTTACACAGTGATGTTTGCCAAGCAGGTACTGTTTTTTTTATGCTCTTTTCTTTTAGCAACGCCCTGATTCACATATATTGTCTCCTATACACTCGGGAGTTGCCTACTAAAACCACAGTCTTCTCCTTTTGGGGGAATTGAGGGAGGTGCCTTGCTCAGGGACACCTTGATTGTTGTTTAGGGAGGGTATTTGCCTCTCTTGCCTATGTTTTACCTAGGAGTTGAACCAGCTACCTTGCGGTAACAAACTTCCTTTTCGGACCATTAAACTACCAACCTGTCCTGTCATGATTGCAGAGACATGTACATAATTGACCCGTTGCGCACACAAGGCCAACAACAACAGAAACTAAAAGACGAGGTTACAGCAAAAAAAAAAAAAACAGAGCTTTGAGGAGAAGAGAGATTTGGGAGATCCTCCAAATAATGACTTTGTTGACTCGCAGAATTATCTTTTACATTGACAAACATCATATGTGTAATTCGTGGCACAATTCAAACGGGATGAAAAAATGATTTGTCTCCGTTGCCGTTGACTACCGTACATATTGTTTTCTGAAATAAGGTCTCATGATGGTCCAGTGGAAGGGGAGGGACTTAGGCTCTCTATAAATCTGTAAAAGGAATATAACAGGAAAGGCTACAGGCATATATTTAACATTTAATATTGTTTATTCTTGTTTAAGCATGTGATTTCTTGACATTTTATTTACAAAGCGAGAAGGTAGTCATTTGTAATGGGAGTGCAGTGTACAGTCAGGGGTTTATAGGCCGATTTAAAGAATGAAACAAAAAAGAAAGCCTGAAATACCTGGAATTCAGAGTACTAGTCCAGTTGGTTAGTCCACAAAAATCCTTGAATTTAATCTCAGAAGGAAATATCCCAAGCTAAAATATTGTAAATCCTTTCTGAACAGACGCGTCTCTGCTGTGCAGCAAGGGTATTAGGTATTAGGTGGGTGGAAGATTGTTCAGCTAAAGAGCTTGGCACTTTGAAACATTTTATTTCATGGATGGCAGAACATTGGCACTTACCTTACTCCACTTGCAGTTGGCCCATGCCATGTCATAAATAGCTTTCACACAGGGTGCTGAAATTCATAGATCATTGTTAGCATTTCTTTGTGAATTTCATTTGCACATCAATACATGGGAATACCAGAGACTGTTAAATAACCACTCATCATCTTGAGACGTTTGCTGTAAGTTCTTTTATTAGGTGGCTTGGAAAATCATGTGGGCTTCTTCAAAGGTTTTGCACATTTTGTGCTAAGAATTGTGTCAAGATGCATTTTTTTAGGAGCATATTTTATCTCATTGGAGAGGATATTCTCAACATTTATAAGAAAGCGAAAATTCCAAATGATGGTAAAAAAAAAAAATCTTATTTCAAGAATTATTTATTGCCTTGTTTCTGCCTTGTTTCACTGATCTCATCTGGTTTTCTTTCCTCTAGTCTCGAGAGCCCCTGGCACTGAGTGACCTGAAAGCAGAAGTGTCTCCTCGGATCTCTGCAGAAGACTTAATTGACCTCTGTGAGCTGTCATTGGCTGGGCCAACCAAGAGGACCAAAGCCAGCAAGCCTAAAATCGTGGCTGTTGATATCCGCAGCGTAGAGGAGTATCCTTACTGAATGAATGAAGCAACCGCATGGAAATTCACTTGCTCATAATTAACCTGTTTAAACAGTTGTCTTGCTAATAGTGATGATAGCTTAACATTATTTTTTTCCCTAGTTCGCCACTGTTAAAGAAATACACTGTTCTAAGAAGTAATGCCCAGCGTACATCATCTTCTTTATTATCTTTAGGCTGTTTTGATCTCTATGCTATGAAGGCATGAAGTCGGATTTGTGACACTGGAAAAAAAAAAAAGTCAGTTAGAAATACATATACGTGACATTGCCTGCCCCGTCGGTAGTGTTTGGATAAGCTTTTCATACTCAGGTTGCAAGTATGCCGTGCGCTAATGCAGGACCAGGGACTTGTTTTTACAAGCTTTTATTTCTAAAATGGCTGCAAATAGACTCCTTGCAAAGGTGTCTGTTTAGGTAAGCGTAAGTGATGGCCCATGTAATAGGTGAAGACAGTCACACCAGTGCTCCGCTAAACCCCCCGGGGTCATATAATTGAGAAATGGTACAGGTAGTGAGTTTGGGTAACAGCAGTTGCTATGGGTACGTTTCTAGTCAATTAATAGCCAGTAAGTGCTGCTGTTCAGCTCCAACTTGCAGTTGCTATTCAGTAAGCTGCTTTTTAAGACTCATTTGAACTGCACAGTGAGGGTAGCTTTGTAAAATAATGATTTAATTAGCTTTGTAAAATAATGATTTAATTAGCTAAGTTAGCCTTTTTGTGTGTGTCAGAAAGGGGAGTAATGATTTGACATGGGAAAGGTTTTTATACCCATGTCGCCCAACTAACCAACGGGTAAGAGCCTGGCGGCTCTTGTATCCTCTAGAGTAAAGACATAACATGATATTATAAATGTGGTGCAGAATTATGATGCCATTTGTAAGTTAAATTTGAGAACCCCCCAGCTTTCTCTGAAACAGCCTCTTTAAAGTAGGCTAAGCTGTCATCAAGAACAAAATATTCTCATGCCTGTTAGAACTGGATAGTATATCAACGTTATGTGAGAGGTCTTTTAGTTTAAGTCAGCCCCTCACTGCTCTAGATTGTACATTTAGCAGCATAGCAACACATTTCTTATGACACCGGCAATGTCTGTGTGATTTGTGAAAGGTCTTTGTGCTTTTGATATTTTATCAAGAGCGATATCTTCAGCTTAATTCAAAGCGTTTTTATCAGGTTGAGATAGCTTCTGAAGCGTGCTGTCGCACATACACACATTCTATAGAAGACGTACGCATGCGTCCAGAAAAAAGAGCCGATACGCTCCCTTTCACCCTCCCTACCTATTTCTGACAGTCTGGTGTTTTGCCGAGGTCTTGACCAGGCGCCAGCGCATTCCACGGTTTTGAGTTGCAAGTATGAACCTTTGGCACATCAAAATAAAACAGCCGTGTGAATGAAAAGGCTTGATTCCCATCAAAGGCAAGTAGGGGCAGACTGGATAGGGAATGATGATGTTCTACTCTGGTCACGCACCGCGAGATTCTGGAACATTCTCCGTCTCTTCATTCTGAGAGGCAAGGGCACGGAGGTCTGAGGATTAGCCCCTGCTTTGTGCTCTGGACTTGGAATGCATTCTGTTTTCTTAGCCACTCTCCTTTTAGATACTTGATAAGGTCTTTAGGTGCCCATGATGTCCAGGATTTTATTGCTTTTTGTTGCCATTCATTTTACACAGGAACTTTATGGAACTTACTGTGTCCTGGTGATTATTGTAGCAGTGTGGATACTTTTGACTAATAGATTTAATCTTTTTTTACTGGATAATTTCACTAATGTTCTGGAGTGGTAAATACAGGAAGTAAGAGGAGCTGCGCAGTTATATTATGTTGTTCTCCTCCTATCTATGCATATGAACGTGTCTCACTGGACCAGCAGTCACAATAGACTATTAGACTGTGTTTGCCAAGTTAACAAAGAGTGAGTGTATAGGAGTGTTCAATTTAATTTGAACTCTCGCTGGACCTCTATTAACTTTGGTCATAAGCTTACCTAAGGTTAACTCATTATGCTTCATTTCAGAATGAAACCTAGTAAGTAGGTTGAGTATATAATTTGATAAGGCAGGTCGTGTGTGTGTGTGTGTGTGTGTGTGTGTGTGTGTGTGTGTGTGTGCGCGCGCGCGAGCGCTTGCACATGTGAATGTATGTCTGCCATTTAAACAAAGCCACCAATATACACTCTCCCATGTTTAAAACGTAAAAAGTGCCTTAGATTTAGAATGGAATGCCCAACTGGTTGCCATATGCTGGATGCTTTTTAATCCATCTGGGTTAATGGGGGGTTTTTTTTAATCACAATATCACATACAGATATTCATTTGGCTATTGTAGATGGAAAGTATTTTCATGTATTGCTTGTGGTAAAGTGTTTTAACTAATGCTGACTTTGAAAGTTCAAACAGCATTAAAAGTGAGTCTCGCTCTTTGAGATGCCAATGAAATGTTAATTGTTTAAAGGGGACTAAAAAGCCACTAATCAGTGAGGATTAGTGGAGAGAGCAAGGATTTTAGAAAGGCAATCCCTCCAGCCTAAACCCCTCTACTATAGACTCCTGACAGACAGAGGATCCTGAGGGTAACCCACAAGAACAGAAGGGGATTTGACCACTTTCACAGGATTTGGCAACCTCAGTCCACCTTCATTGAAATCTTGGGTAAACCACTGTTTTGGGTCTATGTAGTCACAAAAAGCAGGTTAGGTTAAGATTTCTGTGGGTTTAAATCGGTACAATCCAAATGTAGCCGTGTTGTACCTGGTGGATAATACACATTTAACTGTAAAACAAGCGACACGTGCTTCCAATAATTCCAAAGGTAATGTTTGTTAAATGTACCAGAGTGGGATTTGTCAGTCAATGGATTATACTGTGCATTATGTAAGAGACCTAAATGTTCTCCCATTGCCCGAAATGATTTAGCGAAAAACACTAATTCTTCTTGGAAAGGAGCTGAGCACCACTTGTCTTAAAATATGTAGCAATAATATGTAGAAGTTACACGCTCAGAAACAGAACACGTTTTTTTTTTTTTTTTTCTTTTAACTCTGAGAATGATTATTCAATTACGTACCAAGCTCTGGCTTTGTTCTGGCCTCTCGCTCCTCTGTGTCCTCGCTCGCACTGTTCCCCGGCGATCTTTGGCACAGTTCGACGGTCCTTTTCTCTTCTCGTCTTTGCTGGTTTTCATTTCTTTTCATTTTGGCCCTTTCCCCTGTTATGTCATTTGCACCACCCCCACCCCCCCAATCACAGTTACCGTCTCCTCTGAGATTGATT
>OMKK01083491.1:0-14154 GCA_900302305.1 Polymixia japonica | reverse complement strand
ATCATTTGTTTGCTTTTTTTTTTTTTTTTATCAAAGACGTGATGCACATAAGCACAGATTGTATCACAGGAGGGGTTTAAGTGAAGTGTGATGAAGGCGAGCCGCTCCCCGTTTTGTTTGGGCGCGTTGACTTTGCGGATGGGAAGGATTGCGACACGAAAGCGCAATCCCTTCGAGCGATGGTACCGACACAAAGGCGCTCTCAGTCCTGGCCTGTCGATACTGTCGTGCTCCGCTGAAAGATGCGTTCCTCCGCGATGGAGCAGAGGGGGCACCCCGCTCCCCTCGCGCGTGCGCGCGGACCGTTTCGGGACCGAGGCTGTGAGTAATACCCCGCGCTGCTCCTCATTGCAGCCGATTACTTATCTATTGATTGAAGCCGGCGTTGTGCAGATGGATGCCTTTGGAGTGTGACAAGCACTTTAACAACCCCCGGAACCTGACGCTCCTTAACGTCACTCCAGGTCCATGTTAAATAACGTCCCGTCTCTAAGTCACCCGGATTCACTCGCGGTCAATCCCAGCAACGTAAAAGGGATCCATCTTGATTGGTTGTCTCCAGGCCAAAAGATCTATGGCTGCAATTACATGTAGCCACTCCTCACTGCAGCTGGTGAGATGTAATAAATAGCATTAAGGGCTGTGAAAATTCTTTAAATACACTGTCCCTCCTCCTCTTCCTGCTTGACAGTTTGAAGGCGCAATGAATTCCCAGTGACCATTGCAAGCAGCCTACGAGAGGCGGAACGGTGCTCCTACTGCTTATCACTTTCACTTAAGCTGCTCAGGAGATTTGGTGTCACACGCACACACGTGCGCACACACACACACACACACACGCACACAGATATACACATAAACAACACAAACACACATTTGAGAATGTGAACTCTCTTTTCACTCTGTGACCCCCACCCACACACAGAAACACAACACACAGACACACACACACACACACACACACACACACACACACAATATAGTAATATAGTGCCAGCTTTTTATTGTTAATAGCAGTCTGGGAATGAACCACACAATAGAGATATGTGCAGTACAGCATCCAGTAGATGCATTCTCTTGCAGAAAAATATACCTCAAGACAGCTACTGATTTACTGTGTACCACACTGAACCACTGCTGCATATGGACTTTATGTGTGGTCATAACGGCCAGATGTTTTCTTTGCTTCCCCTCGTCGGATTCTGGCTCAGGTCCATCAGAGCTCACTAACAAGTAGTCTTGGACAAGCATACTCAATAAGGTGTGAAATCTCAGTGAGTGTTTAAGGCTGGCAGAACCACATGAATGTTTCAGATAAGTAGGGCCTCTAACAGGCTTAAAGTGGCAATCTCCAAGATCTCAGAAGATTTTAATTTAAATAAATGTCTGTTAAGTCACTATCTATCGCCGAATGAGGTAACACAATGGTGATTGAGCCTATGGCCGACTGATGAAAGCCCTTGCATTTGCAGTATTATGAGTATTAAGAACCGGGCGTCTGTGGCGACTTTCCCGCCATGCATTCAAATCACAGGCGACACTGTTTGGATCTCTGGGAAGTGAGGTCCAAAAACACACCTGCCGTTACCGCTTTTCGCCACAGGTGCCACCAAAGAGAACGAAGACCTTTGAGATTGTCACCTTAATATGTATTTACGAACAGCAGCCTGAACAAAAGCAGCCTGAAAAACAAAATCTCTAAAATGGTAGGCAGCTTTTATTTGTTGTTGGCTTAAGCCCTCGATGATGGTTGCACAGTTTGCAATCACTAGCACAACTTTTGCAGAGTTTGTTTTTCAGATGCTGGCTGAATTTAAAATGTGATTATCAAAGGCTGGCCGACCCAGAGTTTGTCCTCCTCAGGCTACACTCCACTAAGCTGCCTACTGAGTGGTGGGTTGGGGTTATGGGAAATAAAGTAGGGATTTTCTGTGCTGTCTAAGCAAACATTTTTATATTGTTTTCTGTACGTTGACCATTTCTCTTTGATGCCGTGGCGTGGCACAGACAGACAAATCAAAGGACAAGGCAGAAGACAAGACACACACACGGCGATACCAAAACCACACACGGCAACAAAGCAGCAATTTACATGCTAATATTTCCAGCAGAGCCGTTATCAAGATATGTATTACAATCTCAGGCACTGTAACCTCAAAATATTTCCATACCCAGGCCATCTAGACCCATCACAAAACCCACGCGGAGGCCGCACAGCCTGACGTCCGATTCTCAGGTCCACACTTCAATCACCGCCAATAATATCGCTGCGTGATTTTTTTTTCCCCTCCTTTGTGTTTATCACTTTATGTCCGCTAAACAAAATATGACGGTTAATTGGAGAATCCAGACACAAAAACAGATTTCATTTATTGGATTGCTCATGCAGTGTAATACTGTAGCTCCAGCCCCAAAGATTTGTTCTCGTGCTACTTCAACAGTGGGAAAAAAAAATGTTCTATTTGACCAAACATTGTGAAACACACTGGGAAGAATTTTAGTTCCTTTGAATAATTTTAACTTTAGTGGGGATAGCAAGATTATTTATTCTATTTTTAGCACGGTATTTCTTTCTATGGTTCAGTTTATTTCTCAATGAAGTAGTCAATTCTATTCTTATAAATAATATACAAAGTCGTGCATTAACTGGACTGGCTTTGAGCTGTTAGCTCTGTATTAAATCTTATAATTCAAGTATTATTCGTTTTCAAACAATTCTTACAGTGATTCAAAGAACTAGGATATTTTTAATCAAACATCAAAGAAGCTCATTTTCATAGAACAACCCTTTGGCGTAGAATTCACAATAGGATTTCCACGTTGGTTCAGGGTGTTATTGCTTTCACGTCTCATTTTTAGTTTTGGAAAGATTCCAATTTTCTTTCAAACGCTCTCTCACACGGTTCTGTCCACCAAAGAGTGGTTGCACTTTACAAGGAGCAGAAACAAACTCCCTCTGAGAGCACCCCTTTACTTAACCACAGGCTGGAACATAGCTGGACACCATGGCCTGTCTATAAAAGAATACAGTGCTAACTGAATATCCTGCTGAACTAGACCATTTGCCATCTCCACTCTCTCATTTACCATAGATTCGCCCTGATGATTTCCTGCCGAAAATCAATGATTCACTCACTTTCAGAATAGCAGCTCCTCTGAGGGTCTTGGCTAGGTTCTCCCAGTGGCAATGATTTCAATCAAGAGCTGTGTGAATTCTCGGGTCTTTCAAACTAGAATGGAACACTCTGTAATAAATTGAACAAATAAGTAATTTCTGTGCAGAAGATGGATTTAAATTGATTTGTGTTGTAACCTCTCAAGACACATACATTCCCAGACAAATGCTGTATGCACATACTGTAGCTTTACACACATGCACACAAACACGCAGGCACATGCACACACACACACACGCACACACACAAACACAAACACTGTGGGTGCAATCCTTGGCAACACTGTGCCTTTGTGATTACATCATTTGAGAATGCTGAGATATCAAGGCTTTCAGAGACTATGAGTAAGGTAGTGTAATATTAAAGGCTATTCTCACATATTGGCCTTTAACTTAACTATTTTGACCTTTACCGACTGCAGAGCAGCATTATAATATGTGCAGCTTGAAGATATAGAGGAAGAATGAAATAAAGGGAAATATGGCAATGGCAAGAAAGTCTTTTGTAATTAAAATATTTTCTCCCAATGTAACATGTACCACATGGACAGCTCTCATTATAGTAAAAGACATTGGCAACCATTTTTGACATATCAAATCTTTACCTTTCCTGTACTGATGAGAGTTAATAATAATAGTGTTGTTTTGCATGGTGATCCATTTCCGGGATATTTGACGTTTATTTTGTGCTAACCGATCCCATAGGCTTGCATTGTATTTTAAAATATGGCGTAGATGGCCCAAAAACTCAACAAGCGGTCATAATCACGTCATGTATGTCAAGATCAGCGGTATTGTCCTTTGACTCTGTGGTTTGTCTCGCCACGCCATGTAACGGTGCTTTAATCCAAGCCTTTAAAATCACTACATTGCGCAGGCAGTTTTAATCCCACATTACCATTCAAATGAGGGTGTTATCCTGGATGGCTAATCTTTAGTTGTAATGTGTGTCTCTACTATTGCTGTAGCTTAAGCCTCGAATGTCTTGATTGGACTCTTGCTTTCTCTCCCCGCTTAGTTTACAGAATCCTACACTATGACCACCAGTGACCTTTGCGTTTGGACAAGGAATTTGCGTTGCAAGCGGTCCTGATCACAAAACAGGCACACCGTTAGAACCGAAAGACCTCTATATAACGCCGTTTTACATTTAAAATAGGGCATGGTCGTAATTGCCAATTTCTGCCAATTAAATCACGCGATCTCAACAGTAGATCTCGGCCCGCAGTCTTCGGCTGTGCAGAAATCTTGTTTCAGGCATAGGTTTTTTTATTAATAGGGGGGCTTGCTGCTCCTAGCCAGGTGGTAGCGGAGCAGTAATAAATGTGGCCCAATATATCATCCGCAGCACATTACAGGGGAGCCGGGGGGTGATTATTCATGCCGGCAGGGGCATGAGCGGACCTTTCAGGGGTTCAGGGGCTCAAACTTTGAAAAGGGCGTCTCCCTCATCTTTCTCAACAGGGTGGGTAGGCTCCCCGTGTCTCAGAGTTTGTTGACTATGACCTTGTGACGATGGCGGCGACACGACCGCAAAATTCAGCCTGGAAAACAGGAAGTGTGCTACATTTTTCGGCTTGTTGCCCGGCGAGTGAGAATCGGTTTTCACATATACTCTCTCTATAGCTACTATAGAGCAACAACTCGTTCACTTATACTTGTACATATTTTTATATATTTTTTTACATTGATGTGTGTATTTTTATTCTAATTGCCTTCTGAACACTTGATACACTTGAGTAGGAGCTGCTGTAACAAAAAGTAATTTCCCCTCGGGATTAATAAAGTAATTCTGATTCTGATTCTGAATTCTGATTCACAGTCCTTTGTTTGAACGTGCTTACTGTAATCATAATTAAAAAATTTTAACCTTAATCATCAGTGTTAAAAGTAATGCAATTTGTATTGTTTATGTTGGATTGTTAACTCTTTTTACTGTGATCGTACGGAGTGTTCTATTATAATTTCACTCTATCTTAAATCCTAGAATTAGCTTCCCGCAGAGACGAGTGTAATCAAGATTTCAATTACTTGCAATGATTCAACTTTTTTTCCCATCAGCCCGCTTCTTGGACTCAATTAAAGTAGCCACTTCTACAGCCATTTAGTTAGGGGACAGGAAATGATGGTACTGTGGGCAGCAGGATGCAGGATGAATGTAGATGGGTCGTTTGTTTGGAGCAGCCTGTGTTTACTGTCTGTTTGTGGCTATCAGGACACACACAGAGACAGATGAGGCACAACAGCTGGCCCTAATGCGTGTTGGGTAGGATCAGCGCGGCCCAGTCACAGCACATCAATAGGCCCATACGTTAGCTGACAGAGAGAGCACTAAACTGCACTCGTCTAGCAGGTGTCGTGGGCCCAGCCCAAGCCCAGGTGATAGAAAAATAGGCAATCTGTCTTTCCACTGGAGAGAGAGAGAGGGGGGGGGGGGTGTTTAAGGGTGCCACTGGACATCAGAACCCTGATCCTTTACAGCAAAGAACAAAGGGTCTGTTTTACACAATGACAAACATTCATAACCTCCAGCAGCAACACTTTCCTGAAATAGCTACAGGGCCTGGACAGGTGGTCGCTGTGTTGATTTAGCTATGTCTAGCAGTCTTCGTGGCACAAGGCTAAATTGTCACTTTGTATGCTGCAGTTTAAGTATATAAATCCATCTCCTACCCAAGCCTGTCTCCGTCTTACTTTTGTAAGAGAGATGTTACGTTACATTGCGTTACGTTTGTTTTGTCTTGTTTTATTTGACCATTTCGGTCCAGAACGGCCATTTGACATCGCCCTGCAGACGACCTTGTGCTTTAAAGTTTCTACTATTATGCGTTAACTTCTACGTTTCTCCCACTGTACAGTAAGACAGGATAAAATCTGTACAAAATGACATAAAAAAAGATTAGCATTAAAAGAAGTATAGCATGAATAAAGTAGGAACATAATCTGTGTTTGTTGCACATATCAGTGAACATTGTGGTATCTGCCTTTGGAAAGCTCCATAATGCTGACAAATACTAAAATTTACTGTTATCTCTGTTGGTAAAAAAATAAAAACCCGATGTGGTGGAAGAATACAAATTCAGAGGAAATGATTAGAATTAATTTTTCAAACTTGTATGAAATTCACCCTTTACACACCCATACAGTTACAGTATGTCCTTCAAAATGATAATATTTTGTATGTTACAGGCTTAAGATAGCTAATGATTTCAGTAATATTCAATAGTAAGTTTTACTTTCATTCTAGCAATTATTTCATCATTTTAAATCGTGATTACTATTCTTTTACTATTTTGCTGGCATAGTTGTAGATACCCTGACATTTTAATTTATGCAGCTCGGAACTAGTTTTGGAAAAGGGATTACAACTATTAATTTATTCAAGGACAGAATTAGTTATTGTATAATACCACAGTATATTCTGTTTTATCAGTGTTTTAGTGTTTTTAACATCTCTTTTCACCAGGTGATATTCAACATTTTACGTATTGAATCTGAGGGAGTAGACATGATCAGTTTCTATCTGCTGAAACATTCACATGGACTTCCAGTTCAAGTTAAAACAACAGTTTCCTCTCTGAAATGTTATTTGAGTCCTTTATTTGACTCCTCCATTTCTCCTCATCGAGTCACTAGGAGACTATAATTGGTTTAAGTAATTATCATGTTAAAATTAGAATGATTAAATTCACCATGTGCTATAAATGTATAGAAAATTGTCTTTGTGACAGTGGTGCAGAAATTGCTTGACAGTAGATTAACAATGTATACTTAAACATACACATTGTACAAGGTCAGACCTTTAGATACAGTACAGCTGAGAATGCAAGACGTACAATAGACAACAAGCAATACACATCACTCTACACATCATCCAATTGGCTATGATAAGGATTACTATAGTATATGAGAGCTACCAGTGCTTTGATTGTTTCTTAGTATTCACTGCAGACAGCAAAACCTAGTTCATTTATTTAAACGATGGGGTCTAGCTTCTCTTTAATCTTTTCCCCCACTGTTTTGAACGCCTCACGACACACAGCACCTAAGCCCTCCAAAAAGCCAGGGAAAACCCTGTCCACAGAAAATGACTGGCAGTGGTCTGCCCATATTTTTTGCGATGTGTGTGAGGCGTTACCTGGAAGCCAAATCATGGATAGCTCTGTAGGAGGAAGTGGCCCATTATTCAGACCGAGGAACCAAAGACGTCTGTTAAAATGAAAAAAAGCAGGAGGAGTGCCATGGCTGTCAGTGCTAGATTTAGCAGGACTGAGTGTTTCATCTGCTTGCCACATCCTCCTTTAGGATTCTGAATTGTCATTGGAGCACATTTCACCAGTTGGTTCCTTAGCACAGAGCCTGTCAAGGAAGTGTCCCCATGTATTGAGTCAACTTGGCTGTGACCCTGCCTTGCATTTCAAAGTAGTTGCTGAAGTTGCCTTGAATACCACTCAATTAGCCAAATGACAGTCAGATACCCTCAGCCTGAGCCTAGCTGGAGACTGACTCCAGTTTCCATGGTAGTTCTCCAAGGAAAAAAAACAACCAAATGCTTTGGTTTAATGGCGGGCAGTCACAAGGGTTCTCTTGTACCTGTTTGCATGCAAGTAAGAACAAGCTGATATGCTGACTCAATTTTTAAAATTGAGTAAAATTGTCAATAATAATTATGACAAAACACTCTCAACAATCAAACACTTCCTGCTTCACACAGTCAGATGTAGGGCTGGGCGTTATGGCTGAAAAGCTTTGGAGCCAGTGGCGATATTCAATACAATATTTTTTTTACCTACCCGTACATTTTTTGGAACAGCACACCACACATGATCTAAGTGGGTGGAGTCATGAACTGGAGCAATGGGAGGATGTTTATTCTAGATTTTTAAGAGCAATGGTGTTGTAAAATTATATTAGAAAACACAGATTAAACTATCTCAATGTTTCAATATTCACATTTCATATCATCACTGAAATATATTGTGATATATTGGATATATTGGAAAACTTGACATAGCGTATTGGCCAGCCCTAATCAGACGGGTTGGGAGACAACCTGTCCTTTTCCGCTCTCAGAATGTGCCGTGGCGAGCCACACCGCTCACGGGTTCTACAAGGGTTTCCATGCCAACGGAGTAGCTGTGCATATACAGTAGTTCTTGGAGCTAAAGTTCGCTCAGGAGGCGCTACAAAACCTGAGTACCAGGATCCCTTGATCATGACTGGTCAAACAAATGTGTTGTCACATCCGTAAACAAAACTACCTTAATCTAGCTGGCTACAACACCATTTTCAAAAATTGGCGCCAAACTACAATGATGGAAACACCAGTTTGTACAAATGAGGAGGTGAAAACCCTCATCAGTATTTGGAGTGAAGGAGCCATTCAGCAACAGCTTGAGTCCGCAGTGAGGCTTTTGAGTCAGCTGATTTTTTACAGTGCACAGCGTCACAGGCAAAATGACATAAGTAGCAGAAAGGGCCGTGCATGCAGGATATGCGTCAGATTTCCAGCACGCTGTTTTCAATTGTCCAATGTAGACATGCACCAGACGCACGTCTTTAAACAGGTGTTGAACTCTGCGGGCACTTCGCATTTTTTTGACGGAATGCAGCCAGTTAAAATGTATTTAACTTTTACTGCACAGCGCTGCTCATCAGTGCCAGTTTTAGAACAAGTGACCAATCATATAAGGGAAGGGGCGGGCCGATATTTCACTTACTGAATATGTCTGAGGAGAGGTTGATTACAGCTGTGTCCGATCACCCATAAACTTTTGATTTCACTTTGAGAAATGACTAATCACTACATATACAGCATGATAAATAGTAATTAGTTAATAGCATTTGCTATAGTGTTATCATAGTGAGCAGAGCTAACTGTCACATCGTATCATAGCAATAGTAAACAAATCAGTGAAACGATGAACGTGTCTCCTTTTCTCTTTGCTTTTAAATGATGTCTATCTTCTACAGTACTATGTCTGGCTTTTTCCACATGTAAAAACGTACTCTGTGTGAACAGCCCCTAGCTGTCACTTTTTTTCAACGCTTTTCCCAACCTTTGTGGTTCTTGAAACACAGTGGAAAAAGAAACAAGAACCCATCTCAGAACTTACAGAGGTTCTGACAGGTTCCTTTTATGGAAAGTTCCTGAACTTTTTTGGCTATTGAAAAGGGACAAACCTTGGTGAGTTGTCTTTCTTTTCCTACTGCTCATTACCAGTGTCTCCATTGGCCAATATCATGAATTCTATAGGTGTATTTTTCATGGGCAAAGAGCCTCTTTTCAAATATTTATTGCCAGTCACCTAGTGTTTTGCTATTGTTCATTTACCATATTGTGTTGAATGGGAAGCCATTTCTGTCTCAGTAATGTAGAGCCTGGACGTCCAGGCTCTACATTACTGCACTATCAAGGCAGTGAGATGGAAAGAGGCTCCTTTGCCTCCACTTACACTTCCCATTGTTCTCTTTCTGGAGGCAATTGAGAAGAAAGGACTACTATGCTATACATAATATAACAGCGAAAATGTTGAATATGTCTTATGTATATTTTTGTTGTCAGTCTTACTTTTGTAAGATTCACTTTCCGTGGATAACTGAAAGGCGTGTGTCACTATGAAAAGACCTCAAGGACAACTGCATGGCAAGAATATATGTATTGTGAATAAGGCACCCTCATACTTCTGCAGACAGGAACAATGCAGCTGCCCATTGTGATGAAATTCCATTTCCCTCAGTATTGGTTTACTGTAGCCTGCTTCACCTTTGACCCTGAGTTCCCACTGTGCCAAGGACTGAATTGTATTCAAAGTGTGTCAGCGGCTTGTAAATGTTGTAATCCAAATGTTCTGGGCATTATGGGTGCACCATGTACTTGTAATTGGTTAGAGAGGAAGACACACTCCTGGTAATCTATGAGGTGGATGTGAGCCCCCCTATCAACTGTAGCAGATTGCAGAGCTTGTGATGCAGATGAGATCATTTAAGGCAGCATTGTAGAAAGCACAGCCACGGTGTTCATTATTTTTTTAATTTTGTCTATGTAGAGTTAATTAAACCTAAACAGTATGGCATCTTGCTGTTTGTAGCATATTGATGTATGGAACACATATTTTCAATTTCAGTGCGTTTCAGACAATGTGTTTTAAGTTTACTGCGGGGAAAATACAGACAGAAAAAACATCTGAATATGAACTAATATTCTCATGAAAAGTAGACTGATTAGGATTGGTGGAGGAACAACTCAACAGGAAATCTACCCATACTTACTAGTTCAAAAGGCAAAAATAGTCATCATAAATCATCAGTGCTATATGTACAGTAGGCTATCCTCGATAATACTCAATGCAGCATCTTTTTAGAGGTCTACAACAACAGTAATTTCCATGATTTGGTCTTTGCCATGGTATTTCACTATATTAAATGCCAGCAACCGAAAGAAAGGTATGTCTGAGGTCCAACCAAAGCATATTCTCATAAACACTGCCAGATTAGGAGGATGTCTAGTCAACTTCAGCTAATATGACCAACTGCAGACATTACTGTCAATTACTTCACATCCGTTCTACAGATTTGGCACCATTTCCTTCCCAATAGGTTTATTGTGCTCATTAAAAAAACAAAAAGACACACATACAGTTGGGCAACCTAGGTGGTGCAGTTGCAATAAATTACCTGTCATTGATGTGACAGTTTTGTGGAGCAAAAAAGGAATTGCTTTACACTTAAATATTTCTGTAAAAAATAAATGAGATAACCTTCTGTTTCACAGGTAGAGAGAGAGAGAGAGAGAGAACCTTGTTTCACAGGTATGGTGGAGGGAGAGAGAGAGCGATTGACAGACAGACAGAGACAAAGAGTGCGACGGAGGAGGAGAGATAAAGACAAACATTTCCAACACCTTCTGTGCTCAGAGAGCAGTTCCTTGTTATCAGACAGTGCATGTCTTCAGCCCCAATTTGTGGTGAGGTGTTATTAACAGCGTAGCTGTGCTGTCCCGCCTCGTCTCATTGTCTGTCAGAAGATCATCAGACTGCTATAAAGGAGGAGGATGATCCCTGTATGCTTCTAATTCTACCAGCTAGGAGCACAGACAGCCAGTCAGTCTCAGCCTCCCCATCTCCTACCAGTCCCCAGGTAACAGAGGGCTGTATCAAACTGTGAAGGACGGCTGAAGAATCACTTGCTCTTCCTCCATCTCCTACCTCCATCTCACCCTCACTTTCCCTCAAAATGACATGTTGTTTTCGATCTTTGATTTTTAAACCCGCTGATGCGGTATTCCCCCGGAATCCTTTGGAGTCATTCTAAACACGTTAATTGGTTAAAGTAAAAAAAAACTGTAAGGAGTACAGATGGAAGCCGTGCAGTGTGCGTTTCGCGTAAAAGCGCATCAAACGTGAAGCAGACATTTTAATAGACTATCACAGGTCTGGAGAATTACTTTTGTGTAGTCATCAGCCGGCCCAATAGTCAAGAGAATGCAGGTGCCTAAGTGGCCACCATTACCATTATAAAGACTAACATTCTGTCTAGTTTTCAAGGTTAAGGCAGAACGTGCACCGAGCTTAAGTGTCTTACACGCCAACTGGCAGGTTGTGCATTCAGAGCCTTTCCTGCTATGCCCCTCCCCCTTTTGTCTTCAGCTATAGGGAAGGTGAATGGAGGTAAGCGTTACTTTTTTGAGTGGCTGGCCATTAAGGAGGCTTGTTTATAACCGCCGTCTCCACATTGAAGGAGAGAGAAAGTGGATTTTCAAAAACAAACCTTTAGAGAGTGATTATTGCATCTGTATTGCGTTGTATTATTCAGGTCTCCTATTAGGCAGTTGATGTGCTTGTTTTCCTTCTCTACAATTACCAGCAATTTCTTTCATTTTATCCTATTTTAAGTGCACAGTTTCATTTGTCTGCATTATTATTCAGTTATCACTGTACGTCAAGGCGGTGCAATTACCCTGAGAAGCCTTGTTTTCCATGGGTTTCGTTCAATTTGCATCAATCTGAATGTACATGACTTGGTGAGGAGTCTAAGTGACTACCAATGGACATATTAGAGCTAGACGTGGGTCTCAAAACACTAGATATCCACTGATAACTGCACATTACCAGGGCGAGCACGGTTGCCTATCGTTAGTTGGTGTTGATTTTACATGCTCACACATTCTCAGGGCTCTGTTTTATTCATACTACTTTCATAATGGAACAAAGGTTGTGCTGTTTTCTCCGTTGAATAAACCAAGCCAACCTCAAATTCGGGTTTTAGGGGTAGATTACTCCATAGGATGGATGTGTTTTCTCGTAGTAATAAAAGCTGCGCCTCTTCCCGCGGATTTGTATTCACACAGGCCTCAATCAGAGAGGCCGCAGCCTCTACTTTTGCTTCTCGCGTCAGGAGAACTGGAGGGGAGGGTAAGAAGAAGGGTAGAATAATCAGAAAGCTGTTCGAGTCGAAATGAGTTTCCTCCACTGTTCGCTGCCTCTGCCGCCAAACTGATACCTTAAACACACGCGGCGTCGAGATACGCCGTGGTTTGCTTTGGAAGGGAAATCATATCAGATAACTAGCTCTGTCTTTCATTTCAGGACAGGTTCAACCTTATCTGTGTTATCCCCGGTTATATTTCTCTTTCAGGTCTGTAGCCTCTGAATCGGAGTCTCTGCCACTGTGAATATGTGACATTTGTGTTAAAAGTATTTGTCTTCTGATAATGCCGCTGTCATGCTTTTGTAGATGACTTCACAGGGAAAGTACACTTTTTTACATTTGTACTACATTCTTTTCAGGTCGCAGCATGCATTACTCTTGCCATATCTGTACGAATGGTCATAAATTATGGAGTCTATACCATTTGACATGATTTTTTTTAACGTTTTCGTATGTTGACGATTTCTTTACACATATGTCGGTGTTGTGGCTCGTTAAAATGAATTGTGAAAGACGTTTGTGCTCCACATTGACACAATGTGCTTTCTTGACAGCAAGTGTTCTGTTATCTTTATGGTACACAGTATATTATCCCAGTGACATGGAGTGTCACTGCAATAAGTGCTGTCGGCTTGTTAAATTGGAAACTCAACACTGGCATTGTGTTGAAGTAATTAGAGTTGAACAGGTGCTGGTGTATATCAGCCTTGTTATGTATCATATCTGTGTGTTGTGTTCTAATTCTCTGTCTAATGTCGAGTAGCCTGCATGCTTTGTCACCCTAATTAGATAACCCAAGGAATCCTCCGCCATTTTCTATCCCGATTGTGAGAGTTACTGACAGGAGAGTAAAGAATGAGGCGAGGGGAAAGAGGAGGAGAAAGGGAAGAAAGGCAGGTTGAGGTGTACGACGAAGTGTCACAGTCCCACATTTGTAGTGTTCGGTGTCAAAGGTCTTTGGAAAAGACTGAATAACATTAAGGATCTTCTGCCGACGCCAGCGCTCATACTGTCCCTTGGCTGGTTTGTCATTCTGCGAAACTGTTTTTTTTTTTTGTTTTGTTTTGTTTTGTTTTGTTTTGTTGTTGTTGTGGTTGGGTGAACTGGTAGAGAACATATGGCATATTGTGTTCCTTCAACTGAAACAGCCAGGTTTTTCAATAAATGTAAAGTTCAGAAAATAACCATCTTTTTGATAAGAGAAATTGGATATTGATTCAATTTCATTATAGCTGTGAATTGCTATTTGTACAGTCATTTTTTTGTTGTCTTGTAAACAATATAGAACATAAGTGACACTGGCGTTCCATTATTTCTGGTTTATAAGTCTCTTGTTAAAGCAGTTTCCCCACTCTGAACTTAGTTCAAATTGTTGCACAGCTGTAAAATGCACTGTGTGAAGCCTCTCATTTTAGCTGTGGGCATATCCGGTAATTAGATAAAGGATTAACATGTTAATCTAAATTGTCTCTTGTCTTTTCCTTCCTTCTTCCTCCCATTACTTCCTCACATCCATTTCAAAGATTTAAGACTGCCTCCTTTCTCTCTCC
>OMKK01083488.1:0-14771 GCA_900302305.1 Polymixia japonica | reverse complement strand
CAATTTACCCCTTCCTCTTGGGGTTAATTGCTTTATTCTACACCAAATGACAACTGGAGAGACCTTAATCTCTATAAAAAGATACCTGCATATGAATGCAGAATCTGTAGGCAACGGGACAAGACTTTGGTATCGGAAGCATTCTGGTTTCCGTTTGTAGTCCGTTCGTAGTCCAAATAGTATTGACCAATCACGTTTGAGCGGGAGAGCAAAAGAGGTGGAACACATTGGCCGAAATGCAATCTCAGAACCCATCAGCTATCAGAAAAAAAAAAAGTAATGGCCCGGTTATCTGTTATCCAGATATCTGCTGGCTACGCTGGAACCACCGAAATATCGGCCGTTGTCCCCAGAGAGAAATCGTCGCCAGACCGAACACTGATGGGTTCCCAGATTGGAGAGACCGAGCTTTGTACCTGGTAGAAAGACCTGATGAACTGAACATGAGTAATGCATTTACCTTGTTCAATGGCCTCCACAAGCTTCAAATGTTCTTTTCTGAATATGTTAAAGGAAGATGAATGTGAATTTTAATAAATCAGGGTGTACAGAAAAACTATTGATGATGAATTCCAGTCATATTGCCGTACCTCCCTGGTGTTGACGGACATTCTTTCTGAAATGATTCCTGAATGCTCTTTTGAATCTCATAGTCCAGAAGTTCATCGTCGTCCATGTCAGCAGATGGACCCATACGTCTGATAAGACATATTATATCAACATGAGCAACCTGGTCTCCCATTTAGGTACTGTATGTGGCATGGCATTTCAATAAGTCAAGTCAAATTATTTACAAATTGCTTTTTTAAAATGGTATCGGAAAGTCCTTTACAGCTTAAATCCAGATAAAAGTAGAGATTATTGAACAAGATGTGATAACAAGAACGAGAGTTACAACAATTAAATCACAAACTCCAGGAATGGGGCAGAGGTTGTCTGTGTGTTTGTGTGTGTGTGTGTGTGTGTGTGTGTGTGTGTGTGTGCGTGCGTGTGTGTGTGTGTGCGGTGCGGTGCGTGTGTGTGCCATCCAGCACGTGTTTGAGTGGAATGAGGCAGAAATGAGGGACTTGCAGAGAGTAGACAATAACAACTGTCTACGTCAACAAGGGCACAAGTCATATTTTTGTTTTGCTTGTCTTATGTTTAGATTATTCCCTTCTACCTTTCTACTGAGATACTATTTCTCTTATTTCCTACACACCTCCTTACTGTTGGTGGCTTGTAATATTGGTGATCCAGGAAGTGAAGCGTATTCTACCGTTTCACTCTTTGTAACTCGCGGATAATAGCGTTAAATAAATACCTAAAATGTAACACGTAGAAAAATGTAACGTTCACAATTCTCACCTGTTGAACGTCTCTGTTGAAGTCACAGTCCTGTGGCCAGAGCAACAGTCGAGTGTTTGTACTGTGGCTAAACTCAATCCCCACCTCTGACACATATACATGCGTGCACACTCATGCATGCGCCAGCGCACCAGTAAAGCTATTTATAGGTGTCACCTGCTTCAGTGTGTTTAGCATGCAGGCCATACCTCATCTAACGGAGCATAATGTCCCTGTATGCCCGATTTCCACAGCTACTGACACACATAATGACACAGGCTCCTTTAGGAATATTCATTCAGTCATTGTGGTGAACTCGTGTAGTCATAAAGTGCTGTCCCATTCCTATTTGCACCATTTCGAGCCCTTGCAGCATCTCGCACTCAAGCAGTTACCGGGTGACATCAGTTAAGTCTGTGAGGGTTCAGGGTTTAGGCCTTAAGGGGGGACATTGAGATTGGACCTGAGCCTTGATGAGGGTGCGCCCGGTGCTGCTGTACTGATTAGCTTACAAGTTTTGTTGAGTCTTGCCGGTCTTCTTCTTCGTTGTTTGGGTCAGGTCTTGTAGTCCTCTCGCCCCAGGTCCCGGTCGAGGGGGTCTCTCACCCTCTCCTCTCCGGGTCTGTGTGAGGGGTCACCCGGACTATACATCCGGGCACGCCCCTTGTAGCCACGTCATTGTCTCATCATCCAGAACCGTCAGACCACGTGTACCGTTGGGTGCCCGGTATAGTCTTGCCGGTGAAGTAGTAAAAATGAACATTCTACACAAATGACGCTGTCTGAACGGTGTAACATGTACATTGTCAGCCCGACTCTAAACTCCTCCCAAGAATCTGGGCACCTGTATCGTGTGAGTGTTTTGATGGACAGGGGAGAGGAGAGGTGCTGCAGGGGAGGGGGTAAGTCCAGTTTGTTTTGACAGTTGTTAATAATTCCCCTTCACCATTGGTAGAGACAAAATAATGCACATAGCAGCTTTAAGGATATTCTACTCTTGCAATAATTAGGGTTGGGTATCTTTCACATTTAAACCGATACCAGTATGGGTACCTGGAATTCTGGGTACTGGTACCAAACGGTACCATTTTTTAGCACTTTATTTTCTGTAATAACAAAAATGTAATTTGTAATATGTATGTACAGTAAATCTATGCATGTATTTGTGTGTGTGCGTGTGTGTGCTGATCCGGACTGAGTGTGTGCGTGTCTGTGTGCTGACCCGGTTCTATCCAGACCCGTGACCAATTTCTGATAAATTAATGAGAATACATAATAATGTTCACGGAACGTTTTTTTTTTTTTTCTAATCCAGTTAATACAATAATAGCTTCACTCAATTGAGCCAATCAGACTGATTGTTTACCCTGCGTGGCCGTTCATTAGAGAGAGCAAGAGAGAAGTGAGAGTGATGACAGCCTGGCTCCAAAATAAAGAAAGTTAATACAGAAAACTTAATTAATACAAAAAAATTTTTTGGACCAATTTATGTAAAGTAAAGCCTACTTTGAAAATTGACAATAAATATTGTTGAAAAGATGTGAGCATGTACGTTGTTGACGTAGAGATAAGACGCAATTTAGACTTTATGAGGTTTGCCCCTTTGCTGGGAGGAACTTTTAGTAACTGGACCTCATTTTAATTTAATACCCCTGGTCTCGGTCATTCACTGTCCCATACTGTAATATTTCCCTGTAAAGATTATGCAATTCACATAAGCTGCAGGGGTGACGTAATCTCGCTCTCTCTCTTTCTCTCTAACGTATACTCGATCCAACTCACCCAGATGTGCTCTCAGGTACTGACATTTGGCCCCTATTGATTGAGCGTGAATCGGTACTCAGTAGTATGGAGTTCGTGCCCAACCCTAGCAATACTTGTAAATCATTCACACTTCGAGACTTTAAAAAGTAATGAAGAATTCTAACAATCTTTCGGCCGAGACCAAACCAATTCTTTTTTCATACAACTTTCATGCAACATCAACATCCAACAGTCATGCGCTGAGTTTTGTTTCTGTTACTCACACGTTTATTCAAAAAGACAGCGGATCATTTATTATTCACAATTTAGCATTAAAAAAATCCATACAAAAACAATATCGTTGTCATTTCTGTTACATCCCCCATTATATGATCAGTTCAGCATTGTGACTGTAGAGATCCAGCTCCTGGTACAGCAGGTAGTTCTTCAGTCTGGGTGGGAAAACGTCTGAATTCATGATTTCAGGGTTGTTTAGTCTCTTCAGAGTCAGCCGAGTCCTGATCAAAAGTCTGCAGAGGTGTTTGAGGGAACGAGGGCTATCTGTGGCATGGGGTTACAAAGCATACATTAGTTTAGTTTATAGATTCACACAGTGATGCAACATAGAAGTGGACTGATAAAACATACAAGTTCCCTCAATTCTTACAGGAACTTACCAAGAACATCACATATGTCGGGCCACTCTTGCTGCCTCTCCAGAATACGTTTTAGTTTTGAACAGATATGGACATGGCTCACATAATCCAGGAGAACCCTCACGACAACCCCAGAGAGATGCATGAGACAATAGAGACTCATGAACTCACAAAACTGCAGAGAGGAAGAACGCTGATATGTTAAAAAAAAAGGTCATTATTTTCTTTATATTTATTATGGGATGGTTGACTGAGTACACACAAGCTCTTTTTCAGCACCACCTCAATACACATTTATATAATTTCTACACATGCACCCCTTGGAGCTGCACAGTACAACCACAATCTTCTACTGTTGGCCACTGGGAGCTTCCCAGTACAATCACAGTTCCTCACTGTTGTGCACTAAACAGCTCCACTGGAACAATTTGGTTCTCAAGGGCACCTCTACCTCTATAGTAGTTACTGAGGACAAGAAGAGCTTTTCTTAATTACTTCCCCTTGTCTAGATTCTCCCATCTGGACCAGAATGTATACCAGCAGCGTTCCAGCCAAAAGCTTGCCGGTACAAATCTAGTTTCAGCTGGGAGCCACGAGGCTGAAGGCAGCTCCACGTGTCTTTACCTCCTTGTTGCTACTGATGTAACAGTGAGGTTAGATTGTGAGACAAAGATGCCTAAAGCTTGATATGTGTAGGTTGAACGTATTTAAGTATTTAATATTTAAAATGTAGTATTTAAGTAGCCACTCTCTGAATAGTTGTAGGATTCTCATGTCAGTTTCCAATAACTTAGATGATTGATGGCGTAAATTGATTGCTATTTGTATGAAATATTGTTTTGTGATGACGACTGACTGGGTTATTCAGCCAGTTTGAAGTATTATATACAGTATTAAGAAAGCAAAAAAAAAGGTAGATCGCTCACTGGAGTTTTTTCTCCATCATCCTCAGCATCGACGGGGTTGTCATGGGGACACTGAAAGCAGCTCTCCACATCGTAGCCGCTGTTCAGCAGCAGTCGCATCATCACCTCGTCCTTCATGCAGTACTGCAGAGCCGTGGGAAACACCGTGTCACTGACCACGGTGAAGTAACAGTTCACATCTGCTTTACTGGCCAGGAGCAGCCTCACTATCTCATACCTCCCAGACCTGACCGCGACTAGGAGGCAGTGTAATGGATCCAAGTCCGTTTTAGCCCCTGCTTCCAGCAGGACTTTGGTGCAAGCCACGTCCCCGTTGGATACAGCAAAGTACAGAGCGCTCCTCCTCATGTCCCTGTAGTTTTCTGAGTGGCGTGTGGCCATGGGGCAGTTGACAGGAAAGTTGTTGGCTAGCAGAAGCTCCAGACAGGGGCTGCGGCCTCCCTGTGCAGCAGAATGAACCGGGCTTTGGCCCGCCTCTTTGATGGCCTTCTTGGTCGTCAGAGGAATCAACATCTTCAAAGCACTGGGGACAAAAAACGGAGGATAAAATATAGTAATATTACACTATTTTCTGGGATTTTGGGTATGACTGTGATGCAGTAGATACCAGTCTACCACCCAACATTATCTGTAAACACAGAACAACTTCATGGGTATAATGGCTTTTATGCAATAGTTACGATACATGAGTACTGACTAAACAGAATTCTTCAAAGTAGTAGTATACTGTATACTGTGTACATTAGACCTAGGAGGAAGTGGGAATGATTACTATCTAGCTCTCTGATTACCACAAGAGTTATCCCAAACTTAACAAAGCACAGCTATGAATGCTTTGTGGGAATTATCAGAATGATTGGAAGCTTGGCTGAAACCAACTGTTTTCTAATCTTTCCTTCAACCAGATTAAATAACAGATAATGCAGTGGCTCCAATCTTGGGTATTTCTCATCACTTACTTGCAGTGGCCGGCGTACGCTGCCTTGTGGATCGGCAGATGTCCGGTCACGCTAGGAAGGTTGGGGTTGGCTCCGTATTCCAAGAGAAGCTGAATGCAGGCTACATTTCCTGAGCCAGCTGCATCTAAGAGAACACTCTCCCCGTTGCAGGCTTGGGAGTTCACTCTGCTGCCTGATTAGGTTGGACAAAAAATACAAAGTTATATTCCAAAAGAGATATGTGCCATTTGCAAAAAATGACATCTGCTTTTAGTAAATGATTGCTGACATGAAAGTGAAACTTGTTTTGGAAAAACAGCTAGAGAGAGATGGATTGGCTTCACAGAATGGACAGGAGTAGTTGTTTAGTTATGTCCACGTACTCACCATAGTTCAATAGAATCTCAGTGATTTTAAAATGGCCATTCTCCGCCGCCACAGCCAGAGGAGTCACCCCCAAGACGTCCTTCTGGTTGACCCGAGCGCCGTTCCTTAGCAATAGCATCAGGATGTCTACGTTGCCGACCTTGGCCGCCTCATGCATGGCCGTCCACTTCTTCCGGCACACCTGCTCTATCCAGGCTCCGTTAGTGACCAAGGTGTACGTCATCTCATAACAGCCCTCTCTCACAGCTTCAAAGTGGAGATAATACACATATTTCAATCAATGGTGATGTACGGATGTGCCTTCTGGTGTTATTATCTAAAGCACATTTCAGTACCATGAATTTGTACATTTTTATAATGGGTGGTCTCAGTGGAAATGGCAATGTTAGTGTGATACAGTACTCTGCCAATTACGCGACACAGAGGAATGAAACCCATAACCCTGGCGGTGTCGGTGCCATGCCCTACCCATTGAGACCCAGGGAATAAAACCCCTAACCCCGGTGAGTTTCAGAGGACCACATAAAGGAGCGTCACAGCCGTGTTGTAGAACACATATTACCCAGCAGCAGAGGAGACTCATTCTTGCTGTTGGTGTTGTGTGGAGAAGCGCCGTGGTCTAACAAACTCTTCACATTCTCCACCAAGCCGGCTTTAGCTGCCAGAGTTAGTGGCGTCTCGCCCCCTATTGTTGTCCTCTCCTCCAGACTAAGCCCATGTGAAGCCACTGAAAGAAAGAAAACATGCCAAGGTCAGCGTGGGGATTCCTGCAGCTCATATCTGATGGACGCATTGTGCAAACCTGACCAGTAAGCCTTGGCCAAATCGTTTCTGGACGACCTCTAAATTTGGTTGAGCCGAACGGGTGGAGGTGGGGTCAGGAATCGGGACGCAATGACAAGCATTGAAAGTAACATCATAGATATTTTAGATGTTAAGTATTGTTGACATCGTGGCGAGTTACATCACCTGTCATCACTTGTAAAGTAACACCACTTCTCACTCTGGTTAGACACTGATTTGCATAATTAGGAGAATGTTTTCCACAGGAACCTTGATTTTACAGCCTTGTTAACAATATAAGAAACTATGCTTCACATTTGTATGTACCTCTGCATTACTGCTACAGATAATTATTGATTAGCACTAAACCTGACATGAACGTGTCTCTGCTTGTCATCTTGATTTATTTTTCATTGTTGTTTTTTGCATTTTTGTTTCTTCTTTCATTTAATTGTTTCATTGATGTTTTGCAAATATGATAAACATTGGTATTCTCTTCCCCTTATTTATTTGTTTTTATCATATTGTTTTCATTTGTGTTTTATCAGTGTGCAAATATACTAAACTAAAGCTTATCCAAACTAATATTGTCATGAAAAAGGTTTCACTGCAATGTTGAACATCACTGAAAATGTAACGATAAACCATTTTCCAGAGTGAATTCACTCACCACGCAGAATGGTGTCCAGGACTTCAACCGTGGGTTGTGATGCAGCTCTGTGGAGGGGAAGCCAGCCTCGACTGTCCAGCTCCCTGAAGGCAAAAGAGTGCTGCAACATCTCCCTGAGCATTGAAACCTGACCTGGACACAGGAGGTGAAACCAGTTAGGGTCTTTACAACGGTTCTTTCCTTTAATCTTTACTGTCAAAGAGCCTGCCGTTGATGTAGATCACTGACTGGCCTCTTCTCTGCAAATCCATGTACAATGTGCTTACCAGTGTACTCTCTCCCACTCGTGTGTTGTCTCTCTCTCTCTCTCTCTTCTCTGGCTCACCGTGTTATTTGTCTGTCTTGCCCTGTGTGCCAGGGAATTGATGTTTGGCTGTCCACATGCACAGCTGCTAACCGTGTGACTTTGGCAGTTAGAATTACTAAGAGGTTGACTGCAAACAGAAAAACATTGCTTTGTTAAAGGATCGTATCAGCATGGTGTTATACATACCTTGCTCTATTGCAGCCAGAACTCTCAAATTTTCATCTGTCACGGGTTCTAAACTAATAGCAAAGAGAAAAACCCTGTAAGATGATTATAACTGTGTTTCAATGTAACATGTTTTGAAGTGCTAGTAACAGCAGCATGTAGACTACAGTGAACTCTTTTACAGTGATGTAGCTTCCATACCTGGCATCCGATTTTAAAAATGCATCTTGACAAGAGTCTTGTATACTCTGTTGAATGATGTAGTGAGTCAGGTCATCTTCATCAAAGTCCTCATATGCATTCATAACGTCTCTAAGATAAAGTTATATGATTCCAGTGGTTACCACAGTTTCCTAACATTTTCCATTTCAAAATTCTACACTTTTCCAGACTATATCTTCTTGGCTGGATTTAAGTCAGTTTATAGTTTGATACCACAATATGTGAAATCACAGCAAGTCTACAACATTGGACTGAATGACTGTTTTTTACTACAAACATTCTAGACACAAACTTTTCCAGACTGGGAAATTATCAAATCAATTTTCTATACTTTAACAAATTTTCTTAGGAACCTTGGCTTACAGTATATGTAGCTGCAAGTTATAGTGAAAAAACTATAGAATTTCCTAATTTAAAAAACATGCTTTCCCATTCTCCCTCTATCAACATCCTAAAAACGGATCCGCAACTTGAATGCCAAAGTTTTCACTCAAATACCTCTATCTCACTGGAAATGAATAACAAAAACAATTCTCACCTGTGAGGTATGTTAGCTGGTCACAGTAACAAATCACACAACAGCTAACGGGGAAGAGTGTTTTTATATTTCGGCCTGACCTGCTTTCACTGAAGTTAAATTCATGGAATGCAAACTATGCCTGCTTCTGCCCTGGCTAAGTAGCTATTGGTTTACATTGTAGCTAACAATGAAAAACAAAGCACGAGTTGTATGTGCAGTCCTTCCACACCTGGCTGTTAATTTTAAATATAGTGGGGTTACATATGCCAATGTGTTTCCTAAGCCAGGTCTTTGGGATGTTGGCCGGAATCCCGCATTCATAGCATTGAGCTTATGATGGACTCATGCAATAGTTTACTGTCTGTTGTTTCATGGGAGTTGAAATCAGTCTATTTTTTCTATCCTGGAAATATGATAGATTGTCATACATCAGGTGCTGAGCAGTGATATCCTGGAGCTTTTGTGCTGGAGACTAGGCATTAAAGTTAATCCTGTTAATCAACAGATTTTGGTATCATCCTGAGCTTATTTTTTTCCACTATAACTTGCAGCTACATATAAGCCAATGTTCCTAAGAAAGTTTGTTAAATCTTAAAGATAGATAGATAGATAGATAGATAGATAGATAGATAGATAGATAGATAGATAGATAGATAGATAGATAGATAGATAGATAGATAGATAGATAGATATACTTTATTCATCCCCTTGGGGAAATCTTAAAATTGAAATCCTCCCCTTCCTGTAACTTACTGGCTCTAAAGCGATACCTCTCTTGACACTGAAAGTTATCACTTGTTAAATGGGAACGCCACCATCGAGGTGCTCTTGAGCAAGGCACCTAACCTCCAGCTACACCAGCAGATCTGTTCTATGGCCAAGAGTAGAATTTGGTTGTATGTGGCAGCTCCCAGGTATGAATGTGTGTAATTGTATAAATGTGAAGCTGGTTGTGAAAATTAGCATGCATTCTCAATAAACCTTCCTTGGATAAATATAGATTTAGATATTACTTAGTTCCTGTTGGTCTGTTCAAATTCATAAATTCATACAGCTCACCAGTCTGGTCTGAAGTGTGGGTTTATCTCTGTGGAGCCAGTAGATGTGTTGCAGATTAGCGGAGGGGCCACCATGTCGTTTCTGGCTCATAGACTCTGACTTCTGCATACTCCTACTTTCAACTCCCAAACAGCAATAGCCCAAAGTTTTAATAGAGAGTGAGGCACTAAAGCAGACTAGACATACAAAAACACAATTAAAATAGGCAATTGATTTTTAACTTGGTGGTGACAAAACTCCCATTTCCTACACCTTTTTGATCCGTCCAAAATTACATTTTGCAGTGTTGTTTTACATTTTACGTGGGAATAGAACATCATTACATATAAAAGATATGAAAACAAACTTTTAAAATAATATTTATATTTTTTAAAAAGCATCACCACCCGCCACGCTAAGCCGGAAGGTCACGTTACTTGACGTTGCCATGGCGGCGTGTAAAGCTTGTGTTGCCCTGGAAACCAAACCGGAAACGAAAACGCTCATTAGCTTGTACATAAACATAAACAGGCACATTAGTTTAGCTAGAGACGCTAGAAAGAGGAGAAAAAGATTGGTCGTAAATAACTTTACAGCCTTGTTTACATTTTTCCTCCATCTTATAGTGTTTGCTAGACAACTTCACGTCGGCTTGTTAACTAACTTAATATAAGATAAGGTTGGCGATAAGTTGTAACACTATGTCGGAACAAAGGGAAAGCGGAGATCAGGAGGAAGTAGAGGAGGGGAAAGCAGCAGAAACACTTGAAACAGAAGAAAACTCAGAGGTTTTAGACCGACGTCAACACAGCGACGCCACGGAGGAACCGCAAGGGGACGACAGCGACCCAGGAACCGGCGACCAGGAGCACAAAGCCCCGCTTCTGTGTCCAGGTGAGGACGTGGAGGAGGAGGCGACGTCCCGGGATGGACGGCAACACAGAGGGTTGCCCCAGGCAACAGGCTCCGTAGGAAACTCCATAGCAACCGGTAGGTCCTTGGTTTGTGAGGTTTCAATAATTCAGAGACGATATAGGCATTTACATTTTTTGTTTCTTTTTTTATTCATTTGAATAGTGATAAAATATGGATGCAGAACATTCAAAACTGCGATTAAATACGATTCTTAAAAAATGGAAAGAAGAAAAAAAAAGAAAACTTGATGAGATCAATAAAACCCCAAGGGGGGCCTAAAAAACCTCTCTCACCAAAACACCATTAACCCAGATGACTGTGGGTTTCAGTGGAATCTATTCATTCAGTCTGTTTCATTGTAGTGAAGATCATGTTGGTGCCTGAGGGCCATGTGATGACTGTGGCCTTTGCCATCGGGCTCTGCATTCTGGACCTGAAGCATCACTTTGCCAGTGAGCTGAAAGTGCCTGCAGAGGTCCTACAGATCTCTCTGGATGGTAAGCTGTATTCTCTCCAGGTTTAACACCAGCCATCAGCCAAATGTCATCAATTTTGGCTACCAGGTACTTAATCAGGTAATCTTGTCCCTAATCTAATCCCTGTTTGCTGGTAGACTTGTAAAAGTATCTGGTTAATTATTATCAATATCATATCATCAGCCACTGTGGTAGGTGGTTGTAAATGTTTCCTGCCTTGTGTCTCTTCCACTGTCACAACCCCAGGACTGACTCTGCTTCCAAGATAAAGGGAATTCATAATTGTATTGTGGCAGCATTTCATGGCATTTATAGCATCTATAATTATCATTCAAAAGCCATGCCAACTGGCATGTGGTTTTGCAACAAGCTAAATATGACACGCACGTGTTTCATAGTCAAGCCAGGCAATATAAGGGATTATAGCAATCTAAGTGTATAATTTGATGGACAGGTCGAACAATATGAAGGATCACAGCAGTACTCAGGATAATCTCTTTCTTCCAGGAAGTGTGGTTGAGGAACAGAGGACCCTGATGGAGTTGGGGGTTCAGCCCCACGGGACCACCCAGCTGGAGATGAGCTCCACGGACCCAGTCCACCACCCCGTCCGCCCTGTCAGGCCCCCCCAGCACTACAATATGCCTGATGTCATCACCGTCCGAGTCCCCACAGGTAGACTGGAATAAACACACATTCAAACACATGCCCACCCGTGCACACACAATTAAATACACACACATACAAACACACACACACATTCAAACATATACACACACATAGTCACTTTGTGACCTTAGACAGACATAGACATAGACAGATTGTGACAGATTTTCTTTCTTTCTTTCTTTCTTTCTTTCTTTCACTCACTCACTCAGATCCGGACCGGGGGGTGTACCAGGAGGTGGTCGTGGAGATCGAGCGCCCCCCACAACGGAAGGCCTTCTTGGGGGGCTACCGACACAGACTGACAGGGACAGAGTACCACCACGCCTTGGTTCAGACCCCGCCCAAGAGGAGACCTGACAGGGGAGTCACGGTCTTCAGCCGCGACACACAGGTGCAGCTCCACGTTGGACCAGTGGTTCGACTGATTAGATGAATTTGATTTATCTCTGTTGGGAAATGAGGTTGTTGCAGCAGCCGCAAATAGAAAACAGCAAAGATGGAGAAGCATGTGAAGAACACAGAACACAGACAGACAGAAAGACAGCTAAACACTAGAATGTGTTAAGTAAAAGTAAAGTAAAAGTAAATAGTAAAAAATGTAAATAAGAGAGTCAGCTAAATGCCTGAAATATAAATGTAAATATACTGTCAGCTGTGTCTTACATTCACACAGAGGTTACAGTAAAAAACACACAATAAAAAACAATAAAGTCGAAAGAAATGTGTGACATAAAAGCAGAATAAAACACAGCGTACACCGGTGTAAAATACAATGTTCCTAAACATGCATGAGATTGTTTCACGTGCTAATTAAGCAGTCTGACCTCAGTTAAATGAGTACAGATGAGTTTCCAGGAGAGAAATTATTAACCCCAACATCTCACTGGTTAAGGCTATTTGCAATTCGATGTCGTCTGCTTTTCATTCCTTCTGTGTGTGAACAACACTCAAATTAAGGATTCACACATCAGCATCAGGATGAGAATCACTTTATTGGACGCGACGACATATTGACATCTAACATGTATACTACATCCACACAGCAGAGTGTACTATTATGAAGGCTACTTTTTCTAAGATCCCTAGATTTCTCATGTTTATTGTTCCCTTTGTTTAATTAAGCGCTACAACATCCATTCATCAACATGAAGTCAGTAGAGACTCTGCAGGCGGTGACAGTCTTATGGGGTCTTAGACAGCTTAGACAGCTGCAGACTGCATCCACGGGTAGCTTCAATCTCCATGCTTGCGTTCCTATCATAGGCGTACGTGTGGATAGCAGGTGACACAGGAGGGCAATGACTCGCTCACCTGTAAATGCGGGTCTATGCACGGCTAGTCTCTACCTCTGCCTTCTCTGTGGGCGGGGGTCACTGCGGTCGACACGCACCGCAGATGTACACGCTCCCCCGCGGTCAGGGATCAGCTCATTCCGGATTCACACACACACAACACGTATGCACGTACACATAGCACACACGTACGCTCACATGCACACATGTAGACAAACAGAGAAACGTCAGCGCATGTACACACACAGACTGACACAGACAAACGCACGTGCACACACGAATACACACACGTACAGAAAGACACACATACACACACACACACACACACACGTCAAATACATTTGTGCACACTGGCAGTAATGAGGCCTCTGTCCTCGTTTGTTTGAGGCATGTTGTTGTGCGTTGTACCGTGGATTCATCGTCAGTCTAATGAGACAACCCGTCACCCATTTTAAAGGCCTTATCATACATTAGAGGAGAGCAGCTCGTTAGCTTTCAGCCATGTCCTCCTCCTCTGCTTTCTCCCAACGTTCTCCATCCTTCCTCTACACTTCTCACTGCTCACGCTCATTCTGGGTCACTGGAATACCCTGTCACACCTGTTGGGTGCTGTCGTTCTGACCTTTGACCTCCTAAATGTTGTTCGCTTGGTTACGCTGGTGATCAAGGAACTGAAGCGTATTCTACTGTTGCTGTCATTAGCTGTGTTTTTTTTGTCCATGTGATTTTCAAGGAAATATTGAGTAAACTTTTGAGGTCACAAAAGATAGAATGTTTCCGTCTGCCTGGTTGAAGTGGATGAGCAGGCCTACTGAATGCAGAGCAGAACTAATGGAAAGTCTCTGTTTTGGAAGCTGTTATTGTCTCCTGTCAATTAATGTTGGCCATATTTGACGCTGCCCAAAGACAAGACGACATGTTTCTGGGAGGTCGTGGCGGACTGATGACAGACAGACTTTGGCAGTAAATGTCGCTACTTCATCATCGATCTGTATCTAATGCATCATTTCTTCATTGACAAACATTTTTGAGGATATTTTGAGGACATTTATATTGAGGACATTTCATCAAAATTGAATTAATGTCCAACACAGCTACATCTGCTCTGTGCCTCAAGTCCTGCTAGAAGCCTCTGATTCACTTCACTGTTGGTCTGATAGTCCTCTACAGAGAGCAGGGTGCTGCGGTGTTTAGGGAGATTTTCCCTGTTCTTCAGAAGACATATTAATGCCTACCAGCTCCATGGGTGCTGTACTGTTTGCAGCTTAATGTTCTTGGTTTCAAAGTTAAATTGCATCTTGTATACTTGAAATTGGTGTATTTGACACATAATGGACACTCCTGCAGCAGTTATGATAGCACACCGCCGTCTCTCTCCCCATGTCTCTTTATGTCTCTCTCTCTCTATATCTCTCACGCCACCTCTCTCTGTCTTTCTGTTTCTCTCTCTTTCTCTCTGTCACCCTCTTTCTTTGTCTCTCTCCATTTTTCTATTTCTCTTTGCCACCCTGTCATTCTCTCTCCATCTCTCTCTCAATTAAATTCAGTGGTTTTTTTTTGTTTTTTTGGCATGACACAGGAATTCTGATTCCCAAATGAATTATTCAATATAGAACAATGATAAACACACCAAATCAGTTAGGTATCTACAGTGTTATTCCTGCAATATCAAAGTATCCATTTGCCTCAACACGTGACAAGAATGGACATGTTTTTGCTGCTAAGCTTGTGCACTGAA
>OMKK01083484.1:0-12170 GCA_900302305.1 Polymixia japonica | reverse complement strand
AATTACATTTTTGTTTTGTTTGTTTGTTTGTTTTTTGGAAAAAAAGGAATGGACATGCATTCATTTATTATTGGTCAACTGAGAAAAGAACATTCACACCGTCGCCAGGGCGCCCGCTGTGTTCTCCAATCTCTCTCTCTCACTCACTGTCTCCCTCACTCTCCGCAACGTCAGATTCCAAAGGCCGCTGTTCTGACAGAAAGGTCTGGAGGTTTTTTTTATTTTGCAGGACGGGACCATTCCATCTTGAGAACCATGCATGGCCCTAAGTGTTCCACGCAGTCGAGTTCTGTTTCTCCTCCAACGCACAGCTCCTCTTTCCACTTTTGTATCCATATTTATGTGTATATATAATGCATATATATATAAATATATATATATCATAAGATGAACAGACAAGTGTATCTCTTCATATATGGTGCACTCTACGGTGCACTGAAAGGCAGTATGATGTAGCTTAGTTTTTTCTGGTCTGGTCCATATCTGAATAGGTCGCTGTGGTTAGTGGAGGGAATCCGACTAGACAGGAGGGAGAGTTGTTGGGGTTTTCCAGCTATATGATCTTTCAATGAGGAAAAGAAGGCCAAAGATCCCATTGGGTTTTTATCGATGTTGATTGATATTTTAATGATTTTTATTTGGGATTTTTTTCTTTCTTTTGTACATAGTATTGTTTTCTTCCTGATGTTGTTTTATTTATTAATTTCTATTTGCATTATTGTGGATTTACTTTAATATGTTGTTGAAGATGACTGTATCCTAGTTTTTGGAGGGGGAGTCGTGACAGGGAGAGAGAAGAAAAGAAGAATTGAGAGAGATGGACTAAGACTGACCTCTTTTGGATTTGCGGAATTGGCAAGAAAAGGAGGATTTCTAATTTCAGTATTCAGAGAAAGAATTGTTGTGGGAAACATGTATCGGGAGATTCCATAATGCATTTGATTAACGACACCAGTAGCACATATCATTTGAGCCGCCATGTGTGTATAAAGTGTTTGAATCAGTTGTGTGTGTGTGTGTGCACGCGATTATGCACTGAATGCCAGAGGCTAACTTTTACAGTATTATTATGATGTTGTGTTTCTTGATTTGTAAGTATTTTAAAGTTCTACGAGCAGTAAACTAAGGTAGTTGTAACCTCTCACTACAGTGCATGATCCTGCGAACCGTTGATAGTCGACAACTAAACCGATGAAATTGACAAAAAAAAAAAAAAAAACTAACAATAACACACAGCTGTTTCTCTTTGTAGCTCTGCAATCTCCTCCTCAGCACTGTACCAGGCATAAACACACCAAAATGATAAAATAAGCCACGCTTTGGGACAAAACCACCTTCTCTCCTCTTTCCTCTGACAGAGAACTCACTAAGGGCTCGTTCGTCACTCTAGCCGAATGCTTTTATAACGTCTTACAATGTCTGCTGAGCAGTAAGATAAAGGGTTTATTTTATGAAACAGGAGCAAGTCACCAGTAGCCCCTTATATTTGGTCAGATTGGTGTAATTAGGGTCCTTGGTATAGTAATTTGATAAGAGATCACTGACTTGAGGTCAACTCGTACCAACTTGTGGACCAGGAGGTTCCTAACCAGCCGCACCTCTGCTTTGGAGATCCTATAGTGTCACTGCCCTCTGCTGGTAGGATAAGGAACAACAGTTGCTGCCCCTGATCTATATAATCTTTTTCTATTCTCACTGCCTCTGATAGACTGGTACCTTGTGTTGGATCAACGATCACCTTTCTTCCTAACCTTCCTTTCTCTTTTCTGTTGCACGAAAACCTCACATGAGGGTGTCATGTTTGTTCCGTTGGACCCGAAACAATGACAAAATATACCTTAATGTGTTTCAAAGCTGCACGTGTGGCCTTTTCTTCATTTCTAGTTATTTGTTGACTAGTAAAGAATGACTAGTACAGACCACAGAGACAAACTAGACACATTTTTTTCCCCAAAGACTTTTCTAAAGCTCTCAGAGTATCTTTGGTACGACTGATATTAGTGCACTAGAGTTCGAGAGTTAGAGCCTGCCGGTACACTGCAGCTCCTCATTAAAGCCCCCGACAGGAGGTGGGTAGGAGTGCTGCACCATCAAAAGGGTGTTTGTACCAACTTGTCAGTCAGTGTGTGTTTTTTGAGCATCTGTGTAACCAGTCGGTCCTGTCAGGTCACCGGTTGTCGACATCGAATGAAATGTTTCAAGTTTCAGGGACTTGCTCTACTGCACACAAATTAACATACAAAGTAAGCAACAGTGATTATCAAAACACATTTTATTTAGAAATAAATACAAACCACCTCAAAGCATTAGTTGACAATGGTTTCTCTTGACCCAGTAACAGAAAATTGAGTACACACAGTGCTCTACCATAGACTCAAACAGTTCTCGCAAAAACTTAAAGAATCACAAAAACAGGTCAGGTGGGCTGCAGCCACAGGGAGGCCTGACCAGTTTTTGCGCACAGTCTCTCTCTCTCTCACACACACACACTCTCTCTCTCTCACACACACACACACACACAGTTGCATAGCTGGACTCCTGTGTACTGCGCAAACAGCACTGTGCCCCAGGAGGAAATTCAAAAAAATCAGGTGAGGGCTCAAGTCCACTGCACTACGAAAACAAACATCTCCATGGTAATAGCCTAGTCAGAGTTCATAGTTTTGAATTAGTGATGAGGAGGTTGGGTGCGAATGCATCCCATTGAAATCCACTTGTAGGAGAATATACCATTTGCCATAGTAGACCTATGATATATTAGCCCATAGCCTTCCTCATAACACAGAAAGCAGTAGCATGTCCTCTGCGTTAGTGATGCCAAGTAATGAGCTATACCCAGAAGCTGGACCTCTCCAGCGTGGCCCTCTCCAGCAGCTGGTGTTGCTCCGCGGCCGGGGCTCCCTGCAGGCGGTCAGCCCTCTCTGCTGGCCTTCCTCTGCGGGGCTGGCGCAGGGGCTGCCTCTCAGACAGAGGAAGACTATGGTGCTGGCGGGGATGATGCTGCTGTCTGGGAGGTGGAGCATAGCGGGAGGGAGCAGGTAGCTCCATCGGCTTCACCACATTGATCTAGATACATACATACATAGATAGATACATACATACATACATACATAGATAGATAGACAGATAGATATGAGGGATGAAATGATTTCCATTTGAAGAGTTCAGATGAAGACCTATACCACTGTACCTGCAGTTTTATAGCTTATCCAAATCATATGGCATGCTAAACCTGAACACTAAAACCGAAGTTCCTAAAATTAGATTTTAAAACATCAGTATCTGACAACATAAAAAAAAAAAAAACAGTCTTATGTGGTTCTTACTGCAAATAATGTAATTGTCAAAGCATCCCGCAGTACATGGGACTGCATGTAGGGAACCTCACCGTTCTGCTGTGGTCTCTCTGTCCTTTCTTCCTGTGAGGGCAGCAAGGGAGGCCCAGGAATGACATGCAGACAGCAGCACACCGGCTGGAAAACACCAGCTGGATGACGCATGTCACGATCAGAGGGACCCACAGGATCAGAGTGGTACTCTGTGGGGAAACAGAAAGCTGTGAGGGGGCAATCACCAAGTGGACCACACAGAGGCAAGACAACTCACAGCAATGGGGATACCATGTGCACGCATGTATGCGTGTTGATCATTATTTTTATTTATTTATTTATTTATTTTTAAAAGGTGTACAGAACACAGAAAGATACAGCAGCATTGAAGCAAACCATTTCACACAGGACAGCAAGTCAGACAAAACATAAATGATGTATAAAAACAACAACTTATATGCATGCTCTTGGTTAGTGATGTCGATTTGAGGTCTGCAGAAAAGTTTGGTTCTTTGGAATTCATGATGAAATACCCAGGAAACACAGAAGCTAAATCTACAACACCACGTGAAAATAACATCCACCCCAGAATAACGTGTCAAAAAACGAATGATTCTTCTACTATCTATTATTCTTTCTAATGCATTTCTTCACCATTCTTCACGCCCCTTGGGTCAGGGTTGGACAGGGCTAAGGTCTATTTGCTATGCTGATAGCCCGAGTCATATGCTGATGTGTGCATTGGGCTGTGAGGCTGAGCAGGGCTGACAGGCCATGTAGCACACCGGTACAGGACAGGGCATGAGGTGGATGGACAGGGTCAGGTCAGCGTTCCTGTCTCCGGTCAACCAACTCCTTAGTGCGAGCGATTTGAGTGAGAGAACGACAGGTCTCTCGCTCACTCAATTACACACCCACACACCCGCACTACACAAGGGACAAAGCTCATGTCAAAGGAAATGCTAACGGTAGGGTGGCATAGTGATTTGTAGCATCACCATTCTGCTTGTTTTGTCCGTGTAGCTGTGACAGCAGAACGGGAGGGCGTCAGTCGGTTCTGACAATCACACAGACAGCATCTCTCACGCACACGTACTCACATAGATGCGTGTGGGGTCAAAAGGACACTCGTTGGTGATGCTGGAGTAGCCAATGGCATCGGGGAAGCGACAGTGAGTCAGAAGGCTCCGCCCACCGTGAAGAATGGCCCTCACCACGGAGACGGCGAGACCGATGGCTGAGGCCGCAGCCATGAGCCCGGCAGACAGACTGACCATGAAAAGGGAACACGTCTGGGGAGGGAACAGAGGGACGCACGCACACACCCAATACAATTCCATTAGGGAGTGATCGATAAGGCAGAGAGTCAACTAAGGCGTAAAATCAAAACCTGATAAGACAACAATAGAAAATACTATGTGCTTGGGAGATTAATTAATGCAGGAGCCAATATCTGCGATAAAGTGTGTGTCAGCATGTGGAAAGGCGTGGTGCTTGCTACACTAAAGACCACGTTAATCATGCGCTCCAAGATCTGGAGGGTAGCATAAGACCTTAGATAAGTGCTTAAATAACTGTTAGTCAGTCCCGCCTTTCCCAGTTTGCGGCCATGGTGTCAAACAAAGGAAAACAGGAGTGGTTTATGATGTAATTGTGAAAGCATGCTCATTCTGGGCTCATGCTCATTCTGTTCAGCTCACTGCCTCGCCGGTCTCGTCTGAGCAGCCCGACAGTTGAGCGAATAAACAGAAGGGAGGGGCGATACATGACCGGAGGGGAGAGAAGAAAGAAGACGGAGAGGGAAGCAGAAACCATTTGAGCTCCGTGGTTTTCCAAAGGCTAGCGGAGGTGTCATAACGCACGCGGCGCCACGCAGGGGTCTGAGGCCTCTTGACCGGAGGCGGAGACACAAGTGTGACGCAAGTGCGTGCAGGAACAATGCAGGGAGACTGCGTTAAGGAGAACACGGGGAGGAGAGGTCAAAATTAGCACTGCTAGGGGCACGGAAACGCTGATGCCCATCATCTGGCAAAGCAGCAAGAACAATGCGGAGTTGAAGGTAGTAAAAAAAAAAAAAAGAGGGAGAGAGACATATCAATGTCTAAAGTCAGGGGAGAGCACAGCATTGTCAGGACGCAGCCACTCTTCTGACAGCTCTATTATTCGTGAGATGTCAGAACATTTGTTTAAAAGAAGATAAATACACGTGGAAATTAAACAAGATGCTTACCAGTGCTCTGCTCCTCTTGTTTTTAGACAGGATAATAGCTAGAATTCCAACAACAATGCCCTGCGGAGACAAGACACATGAGATCTACAAAGTCTCCATGTTACTTTGTCTATATCTACCACAATCCAAATTGCAATTTGTAAACATAGGGAACTTTCAGAGTTGATACTTGGTAGATATGACTTAATAAAACAATATGGTGAGAAGGACAGTAATGACACAATGCAAAATGACTGCAATATGTTATAAAAGATTTCTTTCCTGAAATTCTGGATACTTGAGTCTATAAGGTCACTCTGGGTAGCACAATCAAGAGGGTCAAAAGTCAATTACTCTCACCAGAGGTGTGCAGTATTTTCACTACATGCATTTGAAATATGCATTTTTGCAAGTTTTTTTTTAAAATTTTTTATTTATTTTGTAGGTTGCATTTGGCTTGTATGAAAAAAAAAGAAAATTTTAAAAGATTTTTTTTTTCCGGTCCAATTGTGCTCACCACAAGGCCTGAGGTGAGGGCCACCACATTGGAGATGGCGTATTCCATGGCCTTGGCCTGCTTGTGGAGGTTGATGTGTCTGAGCACTGCGCCATGGACCAGCGCTCCTAACAGGAAGTTGACGTGGCCAACCAGAACCATGCTCAGCCCCATTTTCATCAGAGCCTTGGGTTCCTCCAGGCTGGCACAACACACACCTGAAAAAAGGCAGGGGTGATGGGAAGAATAAAAAGGAAAAAACAAAACAAGAGGAAGAAAGAAGGGGAAGGAAGGAAAAAAAGCAAGGAAAGAAGGAAGGGAGAAAGGAAAATAGGTTAGACCTCAAGGCAGTGAAATTTAAAGGTGAGGACAGAATGGACAGGGGTGCAGTAAGTATGCATCATGTTGATGTTACATCATGTTGTCCAGCTTCAGAGTTCCAAGGTTATTCCTGTTCTATTGACTGGAGACACAGGAGCCAGGTCAAAACCACTGCAGAGATGTCACTGGTATTAATGATTACCTGTTGAACACATATCTATAAACCACTGGTGCTGTCTCTCTAGTATGGCTGCTCTACAGTATGACTACCAGATTCAGATAAGACTCATGAAACGGAAAATATGCAGCAAGTGTAGAATAAAGTTGGTTAAAATGAAAATATGGTGCAAAACTAGTCCATCTATATCTATAGACGTGTGTGTGTGTGTTTAGGTTCAATACTGCATTTATGTACTAGAATTGTTACTTCATTTGACTTCTGTTCAAATACTTAGTTCAAAGTAAAAGAATGGCTCACAAAAAATGTACCTGTGTACTCATTTACTTACTAAAATCACAATTCCAAAATTGTCACCCCAAATGTTAACCGATTAGCCATTTTTGCATGCTCCTTAAAATAATTTGATAGGTAATTATTAGCCCATGCAGGTTTGGGAATGGTCCCTTTGTAAACATACAAACAAAGCTAGCATCAATAATCAAACCTACAATTAAATTACTGGAGACTGCTCCACTGAGTCTACCTCTGCCCAACAACATTTAGTTAGTTACTTGCTTTCCACCTGCTAGGACTACAACTAGGAAAACAACAGCCTTGATATCAAAGAGATCTCCATCTCCAGACCTGTGTAAACACTAAGTTACCCCACCCATGCAAACTAACACTCTTCGAACATTTGGAGCAAACCGTGCCTGCAACTCCAGAAACGAATAAACATTATACGGCTATTACCTGTATTGGTCATCGCGTAAAGTTACCATTCAGTTAGGTTGACGGTGATCACTGAGTTTTTGTTTGTGCGCCTCTAATATCACAAGAATGAGCGCATAACAGAGCGCAGGTGCACCTGGTGACAGAGACAGAGAATCACTTCCTGTTTACTGGCGTTTAAATACACAGCTGACTTTAGATTTTGTAGGCTATCTCTCAAAACGTTTTCCTAATTTGTGGAAGTAGTTTATAGATACGCCTATGCTTCAGTCGACTTGTGGATGTCGTTCAGTTTAGTTAATGCACTTCTTCATTTCTTTTTTTTTTTTAAAGGTAGAAAGGTTTAAAGTGGTTTAAAATCGTTTGAACTCTTCAGTTTAATGTTAGATTAAAGTAGACCTTTAATGCCATCGGGCGGATGAATGAAAGCCTCGAAGAACAAATACGTAACTCCATAGCTTTTTCTTTAAGCTAACCTTACTTGTTTTGTATTACTAGTTATTTTCTTACTAGTCTATTTTACAAGAATTTTAGACAGTACCAATAATGCAACAGGAACTGTCAAAAATATCTGCAACTTTTGGAGTCTGACCAAGGAGGTGACAGTGACAGTGTTATCGATCTTTGGTGCCACCAATCGGGGAAATAGGCGTATTACAACAAGACTACAAGAAGGTACACTTTGTTAAACCACATTATTGTTAGTACTCTGACAAATGTTTTCAGGGAATACAACATATGCTAAAGTAATGTCAGTTGTATAATTGTTTTGGTGGCAATGCTAACAAAAATCCAGAATAGTCACATGTGCAGTCAGTTTTAGAGACAATGGCAATTTAGTGAATAATGTAAATACCAGGTAAGTCAATTGTCCTTTGTCATTTAGAATACCAAATATGTATTACAGTAATTTTGTTTCAGCACTGCAGCTAATTAATGTTACTGGCATTAGCCTAATTAGTTTGGTGCGTGTGACATAATGTTATGTAAAGAACATTGTACGTCTTACTAGCTTGGTTTAAATACAGATAGTTTAAATACTTAATAGAAAGCAAACAATGATTATTTCATAGTTCATCAATCAGTGACATGGATCTAAAGAAGTCTCTTGATTCCCCTTATTTATTTATTTATTTATTTGACAGGGACAATGCAGTCAAACATAGTTACAAGCTTGCAGCTGATGTGATGCATATAGAGTTTATAGCTAGTGCTAATTCTCAACTCCAGTCCCCGGTTGGGCTCTTCCACAACATTGCAGTACAATATAAAGTATACATCAATTAAAAAGAACATACCATACAATTCAATAATTCAATGATCCAATATTGCATTTATGATATAAAACATTCACTCACTCATACATGTGTATCTTAGCTTTCACACTTGGTGTAGCTATCACAGTCTGTTCCAGAACGTGGCTTTTTGGTTGAGGTGTGGACGCTGCCTCGATGTCTGAGCTTCAGCACCCGGGCGGCAATCAAATAGAAAATCTCACAGATGTTAAGGACCACACACACAACAGACGCTCCCACCATGAAGTAGGTGAAAACTGTCTTTTCTGTGGGCCGGGATATATAGCAGTCCACTATATTAGGACAAGGGTTAATATCACATTTGACACGTCTGGGCAGCCTGAAGCTATCATATATGTAGTTGAGCAGGTACAGAAAAGCCACCTCGATGGCTGTCTTGAAGAAGAGGCTGAGCAGATAGGTCCACCACAGACCTCCATGCTTTTGGCCAGGGTTGTCATAAAGCCGGGTGTTCTTTCCATGTTTGGCCTGATACTTGCGTTCTCGCTCCTCCCGGTAGGCTACATGCAGCACCACCATGAAGGAGGGGCAGGTGACGAAGATCAGTTGAAGAGCCCAGAGACGAACATGAGAGATGGGGAAGAAGTAATTATAGCAGATGTTTGTGCAGCCTGGTTGGCGAGTGTTGCAGTCAAAGTGACCCTGATCGTCGCTCCATACCCGTTCAGCGGCCACTACGAAGACCATCACACGGAAGACAAAGACCACTGAGAGCCATATGCGTCCAAAGACAGTAGAGTACTTATTCACCCCACTAAGCAGAGCCTGGAATGTCTTCCAATCCATAGTTTGAGCCTGGTATTGCTTTGATATTTAAGAAGTCTCTCTTGAAACCTTTGAGGGAAGCTTAGAAGAAAATTGAGAGATACAAGACAAGTTATTCACAGAATAATGAATGCAATAAATACTAGGCTATATAAAGATCTTATCTTTGACATATTAGCAGGCCTGGTATTATGTTGTAGGCTTGCTATATTTTTGATGTTTAATATATAAGTGTTCTGTCCTTTGATTAGGTTGTTCTTTAGTAGTTCTGAAAGAAAAGAGCAAAGAAAGTTTCCACTACAACAGTTTAATTATTATTTTATATTTTAACATGTGCTTGTTCGGCACACATAAACATCTCAAACAGTTCAGAATTCTGCTATTAAATTGCCTGACATTTTCAAAATACTTAGCTATATCTGCAACCCAAAAAAGACTGACACAACATACAATAATAAAATCATGATTTCCATTCCATTTGCATACCTTAAGAATGCAGGTCTTATGCTTAGTCCATTGCGTCCCTCTGTCCAGCAAATAGACCTACTTTGCAAATAAAGTCAAGAGATGGTTTGAATAAACTCTCTTCTACAACTGCTCTCTGATATTGGCTGGCTAGGGAAACAAACTCTTGGCCATAGTCTGGAGGTGTGGCCAGTGTATTATGGAACCCTCCAGAATTTTCCTTAAAACTTCCCTCGTTAAAGGTCTCCCTCCAAGTTCTTATGCCACATAATCTTTTTAGAGAACAGAACTTCTGCTTTTTCACTATCAATCTATCTCAGAACTGACCCTAACCTACAACTAGACTGAGTTCTTGAAACAACAAATATGAAAATCAATGTCCTTGTTGATAAGTGTCTAGGTCTCCTACCTGGGATATGAACACAGCCAAACAAGTGTGTAGACTGGCTGAGAAAACCTAGTCAGCCAAATAACAAACATCTGTGGTCTGATTAAAACAGGAATTCTCTTCTGGGTTTGACTTTATGCAACCATAATGGGAGGTAACACCACATAACAACATACAAATAATCTAGTAGTTATTTTGTTATACTAGCTATATTTGTGCACAATCCTGGCTTTATGGAATATAAAGTAAAGTGTGTGTTTGTGCCTTAACCCTCCCAGTGTTACCTTCCTTTAAGGAGGCAAATCAGTGGAAGTGAACAATAAGTTATCCTCGGGGAGTGAAGGTGTTCTAGAATTCCATTAAGGTGTGTTTATCTATCATAACTAGGCTTACATGTTGACGGTTCACCGTCTTGGTATCAGTACCATTAGTCAACTTTGAAAAAAAGCAAAAATTTAATCTATGCCCTTTGTCTACCCTTTGATTAGTCAGGATTAAACAGGGCCACCACCTAACATTTATTTGTGCAAGAGCTCTGTAGCAATTGCTACGAGCACAGAAATGAGATATGGAGAACCAGTATCAAATAAGCAGATATTACAGATATGTGAGCTTAGTGCAGATGTTGATTAATTCCTTATGACCAAATGCCACAGCTTTATGAGTAGACTTGGCAATATGACATACGTATGTATTCATGCTCATTTATCAATCTACTCTTGATAAACTAAACTAACATGTCCCCTTTTATAACTGACTATTGGCCAATCAGGGGACTCTATGGAATCCAGGATGTGGTTATTTGAGCAGTCAATCATTGAGCAGTCAAAAAATGAGGGGTGGTAATTTTATCAACCTTTGTCAATACTACTAATGCCTTTCCATGTGTAGGCTAGATCGTAATGTTCCCAGAGGTTTTGAAGTGTCACTGTGATTCTTTTGGCCTCTGTGTCATGTTTTGATCCGCTATATGACATATTAACGATTTCATTTAGGCTCTCTTTTGGTTCCATACCCTTTGCCAGTGGTTGCAATTGTGTGGTATCAAGCCTTGACAGTATGCAGGTTTTGTTGACTTCACTAATTAGTTTCCCCCTCTTTGGTTGAAGTTGTGCTAATTTGTAAAATAATCCGGTGAAGTGCTTAATTGGAATGAAGACCTGCATATTCTTGGGCCTCTGTGTCATGCCCTCCAATTGTACTTCATAGCAGTGGTGGGGTGTCTCTCTGTCTGTTTGTTGGTCTGCACGTGTATGGGTCCGTGATACCAGTTTCCGGAGTTTGCAGTGTTCCTCAAGTCATCCACCTGCTTCCCATCAGATCATCAACTCGACAGTATGTCAACCTGGGTTTGCCTGCCACTCATCGCCAGATCTTAATCAGTATTCCCTACGTCAGTTGCGCTTCTCGGCCGTGCTGTACTTCCATAGTCTGAGTTATTCCTGTGCCTTTGGTTTTATCTAGTGCTGTTTTTCCTGTACCATCCCAGTCCCGGTTCCTTGACTGCTGCCTGCCTCCCGACTGCTCTGCCTGCTCCCGACCTCGACCATTGCCTGCCCCCGGATCTTCCTGTCTCCTAGTAGCCCCGACTCTCGCCTGCCCAACGAACTGCTTGCTCGCTGGTTGCCTCGACCCTTGCCCGTCCCATCCGTCCACCTGTTCCCCGCAACCACTGCTTGCTTCTCCAACCTGCCCGTCTGCCTGTGCCCGACTATACTCTGGACTGTCCGACTACTCCGTTAGCCCATTCCCATTTAGTTTCCATTATTATTGTTATTATTATTAAAACCTGTTAGTTCTCCTTGTCTCTGCCGTGCATTTGGGTCCACTTATTCTGCAGACCGTAACACTCAGTGGTTCATGATTAAAGACCACTGCCCTATGGACTGATCTACCCCACATGTAGGAGTCACACTGATGATATCTCTCTTACAGTATGTGAATACACCCATTTCACAAATTTCTCTGTTTTGATTTCTTTAAAATCAT